>WNWK01007418.1:0-94404 GCA_009830355.1 Cherax destructor | reverse complement strand
GTTTGGGTAACGGAACCCCCAATCTTAGGTTTGCCAGTCGCCCATATGCTGCCGCAGTTATCTGGTTGATGTGTGCCCCCGGGACGTACTTGGCGTTATACTCACCCCAAGGTCTTTCTCCTTTGCCGAGGTTTGTAGCCCTTGTCCACCTAGCCTGTACTCTTTTCAGCGGTCTTCTTTGCCCTTTCCCTCCGATCTTCATGACTTTGCTTTTTGGTGGGATTAATTAAAGGGCCAGTTGCTAGACCAGATGTCAAGCTTGTCCGGGTCTGTTTGAAGTCCTGCTTGGTCCTCTTCCGATGTGATTCTCCTTTAAATTTTCCCACATCATCTGCGAACGGGAACACTTCTGGTTTTACCCCCATCCGTCATGTCATTTACATATACCAAGAAAAACCCTGGTCCTAGGACTGACCCCTGCGGTACGCCGCTCGTCACAGGCGCCCACTGTGTGTGTGTGTGTGTGTGTGTGTGTGGAACTATATGTGTGTGGATTTTTGTGTGAAAAGTAGTGGTGAAATTGTGTTAGGGTTTTTATGAGTGGTATGTGAGGTCTGCGGTAACCGTTTTTTCACAGTGCCCCTTTACCTGGCCTGACCTGACACCCTGACCCCTACCAGTTAATGTATTCTATGATTCCCCTGACTGCTCGCCCTTTTCTACTAGAAATTACCAATTGCTATTTGTTCCAAGTACTTGATATCCTATTCCTTATCTTACTATGAGAGTTGACCGTTCACAAACGGCTTAGCGGTTAGGTAATTGGAACTTACTCCCGACCCCCCAAAAACCACGCAGGGGGTGAATACTTCCCGTTTGCGTGCAGCTTGTCCAGCGTGTAGTATCCTGTAGTTTTGTCAACTCGATGTGATGTTCTGGCGTATATCCACTTTCGTTTCTTGTCGATATATAATATAACCTATTCACTGTATTTCTTTCACTTGTCACATATTTATTTCACTTTATTATCAGGGTGAAAACGTGGCATCGTCGCCTGGGCACACTAGGCCACTGACTCCGCCACCCAAAAGAAATTTTTAGATCACTTATAAAATTTTGGCTCTCCCCACACTTATGTGGCTCAGGGCAACTCGTAAATCACTTCAAGGGTTGTTCACTACCCTGACACACTTGATAACCCCTGTAGTACCCTTGTGTAGCCCTCAAAAACACTTATATGCACAGAGCCCTACAAGTTGCGACTGACCAGGTAATATTTCAATCATGTTTTAAGTAATAACTCAAAAAATTAATTAAAATTTTCTTCGTAACAAATTAGAAAAAATCGTTCATTACAATGTTATTTTAACTGACATCATCCCATCCAATATAGAAGTAAATTAGAAAATATTCAGTGAACTTTATCTTATAGTAAAAATACACAGAATAAATAATATTTATTTCTAACAAAACATAAATAATAAGTATGCATCAGAAGGAAAGATGGGAGGTAGAAAATCATTTTGATTCTAAGTTTTGGTTGTATTTTTCCCTGTTTGTATTTACTAAATGTGAGTAAATATCTTTAGCAAGCTTCAGTGAATCTACGTTATCATCCTCCTCTTATCACTTCTTAATTCCTCTAGAATATTTCTACTTTACTAGAATATTTTCCCAGCTGAATGTATGTTTTAGGTCCAGAAGCTGTTTGCTAGGGAGGTTAATCTTGAAAAGTGCATTATTGCACTTGATGACTGAAGTCACTATGTTAAACAATGGAAAGTCAATTATTCCATCATGTTTTGTTAAATGGTTTAAAAGTACCAGAATTCACGTGACGAACACAGACTAACAGAAAGAGAAAAAAACATCAATGACAACCGGATTCATGGAAAGATCTATGTAAGGGACGAGAGTAACCCTAAGATTGATTTCCATTATTCTCTTAAAACTCATCTTTTTTTCTTCCTTCAACTTTTTTATTTCGCCCGTTTCTCGAGAACGCCTCATCCGATCGGCTTCATATTTGTAATGCTTGTATACAGTAACTACTACCAGATTTATGGAACAATTAGAATGTTCACGAGCCCTTTGCTCAATATTATTGAACCTTCTACCATCGAACCTACCACCATGGAATTTATTAACGTCCAAAGGGCTCTATAGCTTAGAATCAGACCTCTAAAGGTTTCTCCTAATTCGACTATGGCGGAAAGTGTAATTTAGTTAAGTAGGTTCAGATCTGCCCAGCTAGTATAAAATTGTGGGGCATTTTTATTCGCGTTAAACCTGAACGACTTCAATATTTATTGGCTGGTGCATCTTACAACCGGGGTAATACCAATTATGTTTTCATTGAGTGCTGGTAAATTTGTCAGTATAGTAAAATATTTATAAAAACAGAATTGATGGAATCCATGCCTTGAGAATGACTCATCTAATCGGCTTCAAACTGTCACCAGCCTTGTGGTTTCTTAAATGCAACGTTCGCACTGTTTGGCCAACACCCCATCAGTGGCCAATGCCCCATCTTCTTTCTTAAGGCCTTCTTAACTGACAGACATTTCCGGGTCCGGGTTAGTAATGAACTCTCCCCGGAATTTGTCCAAGCTGAAGGTGTCCCCCAGGGATGTGTTCTGAGCACAACACTTTTTCTGCTTGCTATAAATAATCTGGCATCTGTTCTTCGAAGGCCTTCCTGCAGTCCAGGAAAATGCAATCAACCCACCCTTCTCTCTCTTGCCTTACCTCTCTGTGTGTGTACTCACCTAGTTGTGGTTGCAGGGGTCGATTCAAAGCTCCTGGCCCCGCCTCTTCACTGGCTGCTACTGGGTCACTCTCCCTGCGCCATGAGCTTTATCATACCTCTGCTTAAAGCTATGTCATTGGCATAAGTCCAAATTTGCCAATTTTATACAATAAATGGTGATATTCATTAACATTCAATAGCTAAAGAATGCTTAACACAAATATCAAAATATTCTTTGCTGATGTCTTCTATAAGATGAATGATATTTCTTAAGTATAGTCTGAGTAGCTCCAAATTTGAAATTTTACTGAAATAGTCAATAAACTTGGAATCAGATTCAAATTAATTTCTGAAGAACTCCTTTTCTGATCGGCTTCAAACTTTCATGTTGGTGGGTTTCATTAAAAGAAATCTTGGCATTCACTTTGAACTGTTAAAATTTCAGTTCGCAAATTTTGTTAAATATATTGTTTAATATATAATAACCAGAGAATTCATCTTCTAATCGACTTCAGTCTGTAATAACTGGCGTATCTTGGGAGTATAATCTGGCGTATCTTAGAAGTAAACACTGGCGTATCTTAGACGCAAACACTGTGGTATCTTATATGTAAACTCTGGCGTATATTAGATGTTAACACTAACTTATCTTAGATGTAAACAATGACATATCTTAAAAAGATGCAAACACTGATGTATCTTAGATGTAAACACTGACGTAACTTAGATGTAAACACTGGCGTATCTTAGATGTAAACACTGGCATAACTCAGTTAAACACTGGCGTATCGTAGATGTAAACACTGGCATTACTCATTTGTAAACACTGACGTATCTTAGATGTAAACAGTGGCATTACTCATTTGTAAACATTGACGTATCTTAGATGTAAACATTGACGTATCTTAGATGTAAACACTGTCGTATCTTAGATGTAAACACTGTCGTATCTTCCATGCAAGAATTTTTCTTCTGACAATGAGATGTGTAGCCGCCAATTCATTCTTTTAACAAACTTTATCAAACCGAATTTAAAAAATAATGAAAATCTAAAATCTTTTCTTATACGACTGCAGTAAAGATGAAACAGAATATAAATGAAGAAAAAAAAATAATAATAACGGTATTAAAAGACATTTTTAAATTTAAAGAGGATAATCTTTCCCATTCCAAGAATATTCTCAGCAGCTTTTTTTTTTATGCTTTCTCCAAAATTTTAGTTTATAATTTAAGAGCGCCTTATGCAGTCGGCTTTAAATTTTCCACACTGGTGACCTGTTTGAACGTTAAGATTCATGGTGCCATTTGCAAGTGTGGGTGACCTATGGACACCCACAGATTCCCCCAGTTATTTCGGTTATGTAGATTTCAACTAGGATAATCCAGTAAAGTCATGTACTATGAATTATTTCTGACCAGAGGAGACATTATCTAGTTATTTCACAAAAGACAATCTAAAAAATTAAATTGGCTTTTTAATATATACAAAACCAAAAATCAATGCTTAGCTTCAGTTAAGGAAACACTAAAGTGTACATTAAAGTCGACCAGAAAATTAGTCAGTAATGGAACAGCTAAGATTTTTTTTATTTCATAAGATGAATCTACCATTAATGATTAATATTTTTGCACTTGTTTTATTGAATCATAGGAAAGTGCTAAACCAGTAGGATTCATATGGCGCCTGTGGTATGGAAGGTGTTTCAATTCGAGCCAAATAAGGGGAGGATATATCTAATTAAGTGGATCAATACCTCATCACCGACCACTTATTATAAGTAAATAAAACAAGGCCAAGCCTTCCATTATACTTCCCTTCCTGGGATCGAACACCGTCCATTCCACAGACGCTATATGAATCCGACTTGTTTAGCGCTTTTCCCCTGATTAAATAAAACAAGTGTAAAGATCGTCAGTCATTAATGGCCGATTCCTCATATAAAATACATAAAAAAAAATCTTAGCTTTAGGCTTTACACATTTTGTTGGACTATTATTTACTGTATTGTACTGTAGTGCTGTAGTTCTGTAGTGCTGCAGTACTGTAGTGCTGATGTGTTTACCTCAACTGAAGTTCTACCATAATTTTAGTTTTTTTTTTTTTTAAGTTTTTGTTAGATTGGCTTCTGTGAAATAACCGGACAATGTTTCTTCTGGTCAGGAATAATTCAAAATGCATGACTTTTTTTTATCCTAGGTTATATATGCATAATTTCCATTAAATAAACTTTGTTTAAATATTAATTGGATTTTTCTCGTTCAATATTGGTGCCAAAGTGCCTTTTATCTGGTCATTATGAGTGCTTCATTCCCCTGCCTTTACTCTTCAGCGATGGTCACGTGATAATGCTTAAAAAATCTTCGACACTAATACTTAACTGCATTAGAATCTTATGCAATATCATACATTGATGTTTCCGAGTGTAGTAAAGTATAGGGGCCTCGGGTTATGCCATAACATACATTGATGTTTCCGAATGTAGTAAAGTATAGGGGCCTCATAAACACTGCAGGACATGTAACAACATAAACTAAACAAACACCACCTACCACCACACACCACCACCACCACACACCCCCTATCACCACCACACACCACCACACACCCTCTACCACCACCATTTCCTTCCACCACTCACTCCTCTTTCCTCCTGCACCCACCCTCCTATAGTTACAAACTTCTGACCCACATTCTAATACTGCATTTTTAAAACTATCCCAACTATCTTCAACCCCCCCCCCACTACTCCTACTTGCACTAGTCCACCTTTCTTATGGCATAACCATAACATACATTGATGTTTCCGAATGTAGTAAAGTATAGGGGCCTCGGGTTATGCCATATCATACATTGATGTTTCTGAATGTAGTAAAGTATAGAGGCCTCGGGTTATGCCATAACATACATTGATGTTTCCGGGTCGTCAAGCGACCGAAATACAACTAGGTAAGTTGTCAGAAGATGAGCACAATTTTTTTTGATAGAACAGTTTCGGTCATAAATGTTGCTGTGGTCTGTGTTGTTGTGGTCTGTGTTGCTGTGGTCTGTGTTGCTGTGGTTGCTGTATGTCAATGTGTATTCATATCCATAAACATGGATGATCATCATTAATTTCCCAGGCCGACTGACATGTTTAGTATAACTGTTATGTACTTGGCAAAAAACGCGGATTCTGTAATTCCTTAGGTAAGGAATAATGAGGCAAACATTGAACCATAGCCAACAAAGATAGAGAAAAGTGCAAATACATTTATCAGGAAAAACTACCCTTCACCTTTTATGGAAAAATCGGACCTAGATGATTCAGTAACAAACCCAGCTGTCTCCTAAGTAGGATACGCCTGTGCTAAAAGTTTGAAGCCAGTCGAAAGATGCGTCTAACTTTATCACCAGTAAACCACTACTTTACTCGCATTTTTAAATTGGCTACTTGGCCCTACAAAGTCTAGTAACAGTCTGAGCCTTGACAATTTGAAGAAAATCAAAAGCACACGGAAAGTCACTAAGGTAAATCATCGTGTAATTCAGAGCCCTATATTTCAATAGCGACTCTACCACGACCAGGAAAAAAATAATCTGCTGGGATATTTGGCTTGGAGACTGGTTTTCAAGGGGTATTAATCTTCCCATTACTTCACACATACTGCTTCATACTAGACTTAAGCATTATAATAAAAATCTTAATTACCATTAATTTTTAAAGTTTGCTGTAGGCAAACATAAAAATATATATTCCCTTAAATATTACAGAAAATTTCGTAATAAATTACATAGTGTAGGTTTAAAATATTTTTAAAGAAATGCTAAATATTTTAGCTTTATAGCTAAAATTCCCAGAGCTCCAGAAAAGTCATGATTGTCAGGAAATTTTACAAATAAAACTTGAAAATCGGAGCCTCCAAAACAACCTTGAATTTAAAACTTTCTTCCAAGTAAGACACATCAATGCTGAATGTTTTAGTGGTTTTAAACTATAATACAGTTAAAAGTTTCAAGTCAATCAGAAGAGGCATTCTCCAGTAAATGAGGGAAAATCAAAAGCAATATTCATTTAATAAAATTGGTTGGGAGTTTTAGTGGAAACCATTGAGCAAAACATGTGAGCTAGAAGTCTAAAATCGACCAGGAGAGACATTCTCCAGTTATAGTTGAGAATCCATTTATTTCAAGTTTCTTTATGTTATCATTGTCAAATTTACGCGCGCACTGCGTAAACTTATAGGGCACAATACTACTCATAAGATGCATCAGACATTAAGCAATATAGCCGTTCAGATGAGGCTTAATTAAGACATTAAACACAAAAAATAACCTACCTTTTCTAAAACAGAAATGATAAATTAACAAATACAAACAACATACAGCTGTATGGTACATACAACTCTGCTGTATGTATCATACAGCAGAGTTGAAAGTAACAATCACAAGAGCCTTTCTCAAATTATTGCACTGAAGACACAACCTTGACCAGAGGGCACTTGTACTAGCTAATATTTGCAAGTTGCAAAGGGTAAACTTGTAGAAAGGAAAAGTAAATAAGGCCACAGTAAGATACCACTTCAAGGATGTCCAAACCTACAAGTTATTGATCAAAGGGTAATAATAAAAATACTTTAAACATAATTATATGAATTTCACTTTACGAATTAAGAATGCTCGCCTCACCCCTACATAAAGTTCGACCAACTGCTGCTACATAGAGAGCAACATTTCCAACTTTGTTATATTCTTGGTTCATTCCATCGCCTAGAGCACTCGCAATTTAAATTCCATAAATCACCGACACACGCATCTGCAAACGTAAACAGTTAAATCATTTTAGATGTGGACGCTGGCGAGATATTGTTTTGGGCAGCGTCGCGATGGTGCCTGAGCCTCGCATCACGCTCTCTGTTTTGCATTTTATATTTCCAACAGTGTGTGTGTGTGTGTGTGTGTGTGTGTGTGTGTGTGGTGGTGTGCGTCCATTTACTTAGCGTAGATTGTGGATGCTGAGCGCTAGTTCTTGGGTTCGCCTCTTCACTTTCAATTCGATGCAGTGCTCTTCTTTTCCGTATTTTCTTTTAGAAGTGAATGTTTCTTAATTCTTCAAATTTACATTGGTTCAAATAACTATTGAGTGCTCGTTCCTGGATTAAGGTATAGTTCTCCTGTACAAAGACATACAAGTAAACTTGAAGCCTTATAATAGTGATTAACCGTCCCCCAAACTTGAATAGGGATCAAAAGAGACCACTTTGTGAAGAAACTGTTAAGGCCACAAGGCATAATAACGTAGTAACTCAAGGGTACTTTAACTTTAGTCAATTTGATTGGAATTCTTTGACTGACAATTTAGAAGCTAACGACTTCGTAGAGGTACTTCATGATCGTTTTATAAAGCAGTTTGTTACAGAACCTAAAAGGGGAAAATAACCTGCTTGACTTGGTTCTCGTCAATACTTGTCCAAAGGATGGACAAGTATTGAAGAATTCCTTGTATCAAGTTTTCAAACCATTTATCACATCTGTCACACTGCAACATCATGGGAACTTGGTACAAGGAATTCTTTAATACTTGTCCAACCTTTGGACGAAGCCACAAACGCAGCCCCTCCCACTCATATATTTGTCCAATCTCTTTTTAAATCTACCCAAGATCCTAACCTCGATCACCCTACTGTGAAGATTGTTCAACGCATCCACAACTCTGTTCGAAAACCAGTACTTACCTATGTCCTTTCTAAATCTAAATTTATATAACTTCATTATCTCTAGTTCTTACCTGGTTCGACACCCTCAGTACTTTATTAATATCACCTTTGTTTATCCCATCATCCATTATACACTTTCAATGATATCTCCCCTCATTCTACATGGAGATTCAAGGCTCTAAGTATCTTCATAAGGGAGATTCCTTATACAGTAAATCATTTTAGTCATTCTTCTCTGTATGTTCTCCAATGAACATAGAGTATGTTCATTGGAGCATAATCCAAATGAGGCCTCACTAGTGATGTATAGAGTTGGAAAATAATTTTTGGACTTCTGTTACTTATACTTCTTGAAATATTTCCTAGTAATCTATTAGCCTTATTGCGCACACTTAAGCACTGTTGTCTTGGCTTTAAATTTTTGCTTATCATGACTCCAAAGTCTTTTTCGTGCCACTAGTTTCTAATCCCTATTCAGATTTGACCCCATTAATGGAAACTCTCTATCCATGCTATAACTTGTCCTCCTATACCATGAGCTGCCACTTTTTCTTAAGGCTTTAGAAGGCTTTACTAAAATCCAAATAAACAATGTCATATTCTTTATCACTGTCTACTGCCTCAAATGTTTTATTGAAGAACGTCAGTAAATTTTTCAGGCAGGAACGACCTCTAGTGAACCCATGCTGAGATTCATTAATCAAATTATGCTCTTCAAGGTGACTTCTAATAATATCAGCTATAATTTATTCTAATAATTTGCCAACTATAGACATCAGGCTTACTGGACGGTAATTTGAAGGGATGGACTTATCCCCTGATTTGAATATTTTAACTACATTAGCTGTCTTCCACATCTCTGGCACACCACCAGTTAGGATGGACCTATTAATTAAACGCACTCGTTAATGGCTGACTAAGTTCCATCTTGCATTCACTAAGTACCTTGGAAAACAATTTATCGGGTCCCGGGGACTTATTTTGCTTCAGTTTATCTATAGGTTTGATAACCATGTCCCTCGTGACAGTAATATTAGTTAATTTTAATTCTTCAGGAACTGAATAATTGTTAATTTCTGAATCTCATTTACGTCTTCCTGTGTAAAGACTGACAAAAAATAGAAAATATGTAGAGAACACATTTCCAGATCGTTATCCGCCAGCTGTCCATTCCCAATTTTCAGAGGTCCTACTTTTTCCCTCACCTTCGTCTTGTACACTTGAAAGAACCCTTTTGGATTAGTCTTTGATTCATTAGCAACTCTAATTTCATAGTCACATTTAGCCTTTCTAATCCCCCTTTTTACTTCTCTTTTAAACTGAACATATTGGTCAATAAGGTTAACCTCTCCTCTTCTGATGCGCCTATAAATTCCCCTTTTCTCCCCTAATAGATGTTTTAGCCTCCTGTTAACCCATTTGGGATCGTTATTATTTGACCTAATTTCTCTCAGGGGAATATATATACTCTGAGCACGTTGTACATTATTAAGAAAAAAAATCATAAACGCAGATCCCTTCGTAATCGTAAGTATGATCATCTGCCACTTTTCTGACCAGGAATTGAGTTTGTCTAAATCCTCTTGAAGTTCATGACTTCTATGTATGAATGAATTATCCTACCTATCTTCGTCTCATCAGAGAATTTGCTCATATTACTAGTAATTCCCACCTCAAGGTCATTCATACATATATTATAAACAGCAACGGAGGTAAAACTGATCCCTGTGGAACGAAACTTGTTTCAAATCCCCACCCAGATTTAACCCCATTTATGCACACTGCTTTCTATTGGTGAGCCATGACACGATCCATGGCAGCGCTTTTTCCCCAATGGCATGAGCTGCCACTTTCTTTAACAGTCTCTGGTGCGGTACTCTATCAAAAGCCTTACTAAAATCCAAATAAACAATATCGAATTCTTTATCGTGATCAACAGCCTCAAAAGCTTTACTGAAGAAAGTTAGTAAATTAATTAGGCAGGAACGGCCCCTCGTGAATCCATGCTGAGTATCATCAATCATATTTTGCCTACAATTGAGGTCAGTTGTGATAAATGGTTTAAAATCGAGAAGTTGCATAAGTGTCTCAATCTTCAATTGAGGTCAGGCTTATTGGCCGGTGATTTGACGGTAACGACTTGTCCCCAGCTTTATATATATGAATTACATTGACCATCTTCCACATATCAAACAGTATACATGTTTGAAGAGATATATTAAAGATATTGGCCTATTGTTCACAAAGTTCCATTTTACACTCCTTAAGAACCCTTGAAAAAAGTTCATCATGGCCCGGGGATTTATTTTGTTTCAGTCAGTCTACTTGTCTGTTAACCATATCGCCAGAGTCTTATTACATGATATATCTTCTTCAGGCCCACTATAAAAAATTATTTTTGGGGTATTGTTAGTGTCCTCCAGTGTAAAAACTGAGAGAAAATAATTACTGAAAATCGAATACATTTCATTCTTGTCTGTAAGATGCCCAGAGTTGTTTTTAAGGGTAACTGTTTTTTCTCTAACTTTTGTTCTGTTAACCTGGAAAAAAAACTTTCGGGTTAGTTTTCGAATCCATAGCAACTTTTTTCCATAGTCCCGTTTTGCTTTTCTTTTTAACCTCCCTCTTAATATGAATATATTGATTTGTAAGAAGACCCTTACCTCTTTTGATGCGCCTATAAATTTCTTTCTTCTGCCTTAAGAGATATTTGAGCCTATTATTCATCCATTTCGAGTCATTTCTATTCGATCTTATTTCTTCATATGGAATAAACGTTTTTTGGGCAACATGTATAGTGTTTAGAAAGTTGTCATATTGATAGCTTTCTTCGTTACCCCAGTTCACAGATGTTAAGTGTTCTCTATGTCCATTGCAATTTGCTAAGCAGAAATGTGGGACCGTTACTGAGCTATCCCTTCTATCATTCTTCATTCAATGTAAAAGGTAATTGATTTGTGGTCGCTTGCTAAGAGTTTCTCTGTAATTTCTAAATTATTAACAAGGGTTTCCTTGTTTGCCAGAACCAAGTCAAGCAATTTATTTCCCCTTCTAGGTTCTGTCACAACTGCTTCAGAAAACAATCTGAACTACCTCTAAAAAGTCTTTAGATTCTAAATTACCAGTCAAGGCATTCCAAACAATCTTGACTATAGTTAAAGTCTTCTAGAATTACTACGTTATCGTGTCTTGTGGCCTTAACAGTTTCCTCCCAAAGTAGTCTCTCTTGGTCCCTATCTAACTTTGGGGGACGGTATATCACGCCTAAAATTAAATTTTCATACCCCTCTGAAAATTCTATCCAGACTCTGTATGTGTTATTTTAGAGTTAAGACCCGTTTTTATGCAACAGTTCAAACGATCTCGGACATACAGTGCCACCACACCCCCCTTCCCGATATATCTGTCTACTTGGAACAATTTAAAACCCTGAATGTGACAATCAGCAAGTATGTCCCGATTTTTCGTATTAATTCATGTCTCAGTTATGCCAAATACATCAATGTTACCTGCACAAGTTTAAAGGCCCTCCTTTCTCTTCTCCCTTCCTGTTTATTTCTGTTTTTCCACTATACCTATTACTGTCCTTGTCATGTAGTGCCACTGGCTTTCCAATATCCACTTCATTCTGCCTATTATGGGTTCCTTTAAAACTCTCAATATTACTACACTGGGACTTCACTGTTTTCCCTCCAAAACCCATACCACTATTTCTAGTTTAAAGCCCTAACAGCTAACTCCACTGCATTGGCCATTGCCCCCATCCCAGTCCTAGATAAGTGAATCCCCATCCCTGGCATGTCATTTCTGCCATAGAAGAGGTCTTAGTTGTGATAAATGGTTTTGAAAACCGACGAGTTGAAGATTGAGACACTTTTGCAACATATGAGAATCTTTATTAAGGAAACGTTTCGCCACATAGTGGCTTCATCAGTCCAATACAAAGCAGAAAGGTGTAAGGAGAGGAGGTGTTTGAGGTAATCAGTCCCTCAGCCTGGAGTCGATGTGTTCAGTCCATCAATCTTGTAGAAAGTACAGCATAGGACGAAGACCTACTTCGGCTAGTGGATGGTACCACTATGACCCCACCTCCTCTGCTTCGCCTCGCCTGACTACAGCATATAAGCCACTTCTACGGCCCTATGCTGTACTTTCTACAAGATTGATGGACTGAACACATCGACTCCAGGCTGAGGAACTGATTACCTCAAACACCTCCTCTCCTTACACCTTTCTGCTTTGTATTTGACTGATGAAGCCACTGTGTGGCGAAACGTTTCCTTAATAAAGATTCTCATATGTTGCATAAGTGTCTTAATCTTCAGGTCTTAGTTGTCAATGAATGTTACTGCATTTTCCTTAGTGTTTGTCCAGCCAGCAATTGACACCAATTCCTCTGGATAACAATTCATTTCCAATTCCTCTCCTTAGCAAAATACCACATATCACAGGGTTCCCTCCCTTCTTTCTAATTATCTCTATTGTTGACCAATACCTGCTAATCGGGTCCTCACTCCTATGTCTGCCGACATCGTTGCCTCCAGCACTAAGACAGATAATGAGATAGCTCTCATTACCTCTCAAGATGTCGTTCAGACCGTTAACAATATCCTTCATCCCAGCCCCAGGAAAACACAGCCTCTGCCTCCACTTCCTGTCTCTAAGACAAAAAGCCTTATCCATAAACTTAATCTGACTGTCCCCAACTAAAATAATGTTCTTACCTCGACTGGCGGTGTGCATGACGTTCTCGACGGTCTTAGTCGAGATGGTCTTCGCTGGGATGTCTTCACTGGCAGGCTTCACTGTGTCGTTAACAATTGTCCTTGATGGAACTGTCTTCGTTGGAAAATTATGGACGGTCGATTCACATTCGTCTGATAACAAGGAAAAAAAGTTGTTGGTTTTCACAGCAGTCTCCTGGACCTTCTTCAACTTCAGCTTCGTCCCTTCAGTTCCGACTAGCATCCATTCGTTGGTCAGATCATCGGCGACATTGTTCCGGGGATAATTCTTGCACATACCCTTCAGTCGTTGAATTTCTCTTCTAGCTTCCGTTAATTCCGCCTTAAGTTGGAGATATAGCTGCTCGTAGTCGAGGGAAACCATCATCGAATCTCAGGTAGCTAAGAACGGAGATCACACTAGACAAGTTTTGACAAAGCTAAGTACAGATCACCACTCAGTCATAAGAAACTTATTTCCTATTATAAAATTACTGCTAAATAATGTTTCAGACATTAATCAACATTATCCAGAGGTAGAAAAATATTTAATATGTTTTAAGAATTTGATAATACGCATATTAGAACATAACTTAAGAAAGGAGGAACACTGCAGTAGGCCTATTGGCCCATAGTAGGCAGATCCTTTACAAATCCATTCCACTAATAGACTATTTGCCCAACCCTCCTTCAACGCTACCTAAACAATAAGCTTTGATAAATCTATTTACTCATGTGCAAGTCCCCCTCAAACCCAACCCCTCTCACTTGTGTATTTACCCAACCTAAATTAGAAACTACCAAAGGTTTTAGCTTCAATCACCCTACTAGTCAGACTGGTTCACTCATTTACTACACATATCAGTTCCGTCAAACATCTTAACTACAGGAAACGCTTGGAAGAACTTGAATTGTACTCACTGGAGCGCAGGCGAGAGAGATCAATCATAATCTACATCTGGATAATCCTAGAGGGACTGGTCCCTAATCTACACACATAAATCACGCCCTACGAAAGCAAAAGACTTGGCAGGCGATGCAATATACGCCCAATGAAAAGTAGGGCACCATTAGTACACTAAGAGAAAACACCATAAGTGTCCGGGGTCGAACACTGTTTAACAGCCTCGCACCAGCTATTAGGGAAATTACCAACAGACCCCTGGTTGTCTTCAAGAGAGAGCCGGATAGATACCTAAAGTCATTGCCAGATCAGCCGGGCTGTGGTTCGTACGTTGGGCTGTGTGCAGCCGGCAGTAACTGCCTAATTGATCAGGCCCTGATCCACAGGGAGGCATGGTCGCGGACCGAGCCGTGGGGGCGTTGATTCCCGGAATACCCTCCAGGTCGACCCTATTTCCAAATCAATACTTTCCTATATCCTTTCCAAATCTAATCTCTTGGAGAGATATCTTCAAGACCTTATTTATATCCCCTTTGTTAAAACCCATCTTCCATTATACACTTCGATCATGTCTCCCCTCATTATACGTCTTACAAGTGAATGTAATTTAAGGGACTTCAATCTTTCTTCATACGGAAGATTTCTAATGCTATTTATGAATTTTGTCCTTTTACGCTGAATGTTTTCTAACGAATTTATATCCATTTTGTAATATGGAGACCAGAACTGAGCTGCGTAATCTAGGTGAGGCCAACTGTTGCACATGTCTTAAGTGGGGGGTCAGTTTTTATAGGAAGACTGGATTAGATAACAGTTTACGGATTTGTGGAACAAATACTCCAGCCTTCAGTTTTGTGTCAGTTAAAATTTCCAAATTTGTCTTATTGGCAAAGAAATCCATCACCATCCGTAACCCTTACGAAGCTTTTTAATATATCCATCTTTATGTGCAACAATGGAAGAATAATCTTTTAAGGATGCACCAGTGGCATATTATAAATGTTTAATTTTCCTGGCATTAGATATTTTTTTGTTGGCCATTCTTGTTGTGGTTTAACATCGTCATGACTGTTTCACAAATAAAGGAAACAAGTATATTTTGTGTAAGCAAGATGGTGACCAAGTATTATTAACCCTATCGCCTGTAGGTCTCCGCGTATATTCCACTTCTGGTTGGTGTATTTTGTTAGATTGAGTAGAATTATGTACTCGGTTGTTTCCTTTAATTCCACTGGCACAGATTTTCATTACTTTCCAAGTGACCTTACTGGAATCAATGAACAGTCTCCATTCATCAAAATTGTGTTCATAGAACAGTTCCTTCATAAGACCATTCACACCAGTACAGAAACATGTACCATTCTCCAACTGAACGAATGACACAAATGTCGTATTATGTGCATGAAAATGAGATATTTTTGTTTCGTCTGCTGAAAGGTTTCACTCTTGAGTGCTATCCAAGCAGTTCTGCTTTCTACCTTGATAGGTCAAGGTCCCTGACAAACTTATTTAATTCCTGGAAAATGATTAAGGTTGTTTCAAAGTCTCAGATTCTGGTGCTTCATAAATATCAGGTTAGGTAAGGTTCGTCAGGAAACATTTTCCCGACGCGGGTCTTAGATGATGACCCACCGTTGGAGGTTTTGGTCATCTGACAGAGACCTTCCGCTCATAAATATCAGTGTTATCACTTTCTTCACTACTATCACGCAAGAAGCGGAACAGGTATAGCAGTGTCCTCAAGAAGCGGAATAGGTATAGCAGTGTCCTCAAGAAGCGGAACAGGTATAGCAAGTGTCCTCAAGAAGCGGAACAGGTATAGCAAGTGTTCTCAAGAAGCGGAACAGGTATAGCAAGTGTCCTCAAGAAGCGGAACAGGTATAGCAAGTGTCCTCAAGAAGCGGAACAGGTATAGCAAGTGTCCTCAAGAATCGTAACAGGTATAGCAAGTGTCCTCAAGAATCGTAACAGGTATAGCAAGTGTCCTCAAGAAGCGGAACAGGTATAGCAAGTGTCCTCAAGAAGCGGAACAGGTATAGCAAGTGTCCTCAAGAAGCGGAACAGGTATAGCAAGTGTCCTCAAGAAGCGGAACAGGTATAGCAAGTGTCCTCAAGAAGCGGAACAGGTATAGCAAGTGTTCTCAAGAAGCGAAACAGGTATAGCAAGTGTCCTCAAGAAGCGGAACAGGTATAGCAAGTGTCCTCAAGAAGCGGAACAGGTATAGCAAGTGTCCTCAAGAAGCGTAACAGGTATAGCAAGTGTCCTCAAGAAGCGTAACAGGTATAGCAAGTGTCCTCAAGAAGCGGAACAGGTATAGCAAGTGTCCTCAAGAAGCGGAACAGGTATAGCAAGTGTCCTCAAGAAGCGGAACAGGTATAGCAAGTGTCCTCAAGAAGCGGAACAGGTATAGCAAGTGTCCTCAAGAAGCGGAACAGGTATAGCAAGTGTCCTCAAGAAGCGGAACAGGTATAGCAAGTGTCCTCAAGAAGCGGAACAGGTATAGCAAGTGTCCTCAAGAAGTGGAACAGGTACAGCAAGTGTCCTCAAGAAGCGGAACAGGTATAGCAAGTGTCCTCAAGAAGCGGAACAGGTATAGCAAGTGTCCTCAAGAAGCGGAACAGGTATAGCAAGTGTCTTCAAGAAGCGGAACAGGTATAGCAAGTGTCCTCAAGAAGCGGAACAGGTATAGCAAGTGTCCTCAAGAAGCGGAACAGGTATAGCAAATGTCCTCAAGAAGCGGAACAGGTATAGCAAGTGTCCTCATAAAGCGTAACAGGTATAGCAAGTGTCTTCAATAAGCGGAACAGGTATAGCAAGTGTCCTCAAGAAGCGGAACAGGTATAGCAAGTGTCCTCAAGAAGCGGAACAGGTATAGCAAGTGTCCTCAAGAAACGGAACAGGTATAGCAAGTGTCCTCAAGAAGCGGAACAGGTATAACAAGTGTCCTCAAGAAGCGGAACAGGTATAGCAAGTGTCCTCAAGAATCGTAACAGGTATAGCAAGTGTCCTCAAGAATCGTAACAGGTATAGCAAGTGTCCTCAAGAAGCGTAACAGGTATAGCAAGTGTCCTCAAGAAGCGGAACAGGTATAGCAAGTGTCCTCAAGAAGCGTAACAGGTATAGCAAGTGTCCTCAAGAAGCGGAACAGGTATAGCAAGTGTCCTCAAGAAGCGGAACAGGTATAGCAAGTGTCCTCAAGAAGCGTAAAAGGTATAGCAAGTGTCCTCAAGAAGCGTAACAGGTATAGCAAGTGTCCTCAAGAAGCGTAACAGGTATAGCAAGTGTCCTCAAGAATCGTAACAGGTATAGCAAGTGTCCTCAAGAAGCGTAACAGGTATAGCAAGTGTCCTCAAGAAGCGGAACAGGTATAGCAAGTGTCCTCAAGAAGCGTAACAGGTATAGCAAGTGTCCTCCAGAAGCGGAACAGGTATAGCAAGTGTCCTCAAGAAGCGGAACAGGTATAGCAAGTGTCCTCAAGAAGCGGAACAGGTATAGCAAGTGTCCTCAAGAAGCGGAACAGGTATAGCAAGTGTCCTCAAGAAGTGGAACAGGTATAGCAAGTGTCCTCAAGAAGCGGAACAGGTATAGCAAGTGTCCTCAAGAAGCGGAACAGGTATAGCAAGTGTCCTCAAGAAGCGGAACAGGTATAGCAAATGTCCTCAAGAAGCGGAACAGGTATAGCAAGTGTCTTCAAGAAGCGGAACAGGTATAGCAAGTCTCTTCAAGAAGCGGAACAGGTATAGCAAGTGTCTTCAAGAAGCGGAACAGGTATAGCAAGTGTCCTCAAGAAGCGGAACAGGTATAGCAAGTGTCCTCAAGAAGCGGAACAGGTATAGCAAGTGTCCTCAAGAAGCGGAACAGGTATAGCAAGTGTCCTCAAGAAGCGGAACAGGTATAGCAAGTGTCCTCAAGAAGCGGAACAGGTATAGCAAGTGTCCTCAAGAAGCGGAACAGGTATAGCAAGTGTCCTCAAGAACGGAACAGGTATAGCAAGTGTCCTCAAGGAACAGTATAGAAGTCTCAAGCGAACAGGTATAGCAAGTGTCCTCAAGAAGCGGAACAGGTATAGCAAGTGTCCTCAAGAAGCGGAACAGGTATAGCAAGTGTCCTCAAGAAGCGGAACAGGTATAGCAAGTGTCCTCAAGAAGCGGAACAGGTATAGCAAGTGTCCTCAAGAACGGAACAGGTATAGAAGTGTCCTCAAGAAGCGGAACAGGTATAGCAAGTGTCCTCAAGAAGGGAACAGGTATAGCAAGTGTCCTCAAGAAGCGAACAGGTATAGCAAGTGTCCTCAAGAAGCGGAACAGGTATAGCAAGTGTCCTCAAGAAGCGGAACAGGTATAGCAAGTGTCCTCAAGAAGCGAACAGGTATAGCAAGTGTCCTCAAGAAGCGGAACAGGTATAGCAAGTGTCCTCAAGAAGCGGAACAGGTATAGCAAGTGTCCTCAAGAACGGAACAGGTATAGAAGTGTCCTCAAGAAGCGAACAGGTATAGCAAGTGTCCTCAAGAACGGAACAGGTATAGCAAGTGTCTCAGAAGGAACAGGTAAGAAGTGTCCTCAAGAAGCGGAACAGGTATAGCAAGTGTCCTCAAGAAGCGGAACAGGTATAGCAAGTGTCCTCAAGAAGCGGAACAGGTATAGCAAGTGTCCTCAAGAAGCGGAACAGGTATAGCAAGTGTCCTCAAGAAGGAACAGGTATAGCAAGTGTCCTCAAGAAGCGAACAGGTATAGCAAGTGTCCAAGAAGGAACAGGTATAGCAAGTGTCCTCAAGAAGGAACAGGTAGCAAGTGTCCTCAAGAAGCGGAACAGGTATAGCAAGTTCCCAGAACGGAACAGGTATGCAAGTGTCCTCAAGCGAACAGGTATAGCAAGTGTCCTCAAGAAGCGGAACAGGTATAGCAAGTGTCCTCAAGAAGCGGAAAGGTATAGCAAGTGTCCTCAAGAAGCGGAACAGGTATAGCAAGTGTCCTCAAGAAGCGGAACAGGTATAGCAAGTGTCTCAAGAAGCGGAACAGGTATAGCAAGTGTCCTCAAGAAGCGGAACAGGTATAGCAAGTGTCCTCAAGAAGGAACAGGTATAGCAAGTGTCCTCAAGAAGCGGAACAGGTATAGCAAGTGTCCTCAAGAAGCGGAACAGGTATAGCAAGTGTCCTCAAGAAGGGAACAGGTATAGCAAGTGTCCTCAAGAAGCGGAACAGGTATAGCAAGTGTCCTCAGAAGCGGAACAGGTATAGCAAGTGTCCTCAAGAAGCGGAACAGGTATAGCAAGTGTCCTCAAGAAGACGGAAGCAAGTGTTCAGCGGAACAGGTATGGTCCTCGAGAAGCGGAACAGGTAAGCAAGTGTCCTCAGAAGCGGAACAGGTATAGCAAGTGTCCTCAGAAGCGGAACAGGTATAGCAAGTGTCCTCAAGAAGCGGAACAGGTATAGCAAGTGTCCTCAGAAGCGGAACAGGTATAGCAAGTGTCCTCAGAAGCGGAACAGGTATAGCAAGTGTCCTCAAGAAGCGGAACAGGTATAGCAAGTGTCCTCAAGAAGAACAGGAAGCAAGTGTCCTCAAGAAGGAACAGGTATAGCAAGTGTCCTCAAGAAGCGGAACAGGTATAGCAAGTGTCCTCAAGAAGCGGAACAGGTATAGCAAGTGTCCTCAAAGCGGAACAGGTATAGCAAGTGTCCTCAAGAAGCGGAACAGGTATAGCAAGTGTCCTCAAGAAGCGGAACAGGTATAGCAAGTGTCCTCAAGACGGAACAGGTATAGCAAGTGTCCTCAAGAAGCGGAACAGGTATAGCAAGTGTCCTCAAGAAGCGGAACAGGTATAGCAAGTGTCCTCAAGAAGCGGAACAGGTATAGAAGTGTCCTCAAGAAGCGGAACAGGTATAGCAAGTGTCCTCAAGAAGGGAACAGGTATAGCAAGTGTCTCAAGAAGTGGAACAGGTATAGCAAGTGTCCTCAAGAAGCGGAACAGGTATAGCAAGTGTCCTCAAGAAGCGGAACAGGTATAGCAAGTGTCCTCAAGAAGCGGAACAGGTATAGCAAGTGTCCTCAAGAAGCGGAACAGGTATAGCAAGTGTCCTCAAGAAGCGGAACAGGTATAGCAAGTGTCCTCAAGAAGCGGAACAGGTATAGCAAGTGTCCTCAAGAAGCGGAACAGGTATAGCAAGTGTCCTCAAGAAGCGGAACAGGTATAGCAAGTGTCCTCAAGAAGCGGAACAGGTATAGCAAGTGTCCTCAAGAAGCGGAACAGGTATAGCAAGTGTCCTCAAGAAGCGGAACAGGTATAGCAAGTGTCCTCAAGAAGCGGAACAGGTATAGCAAGTGTCCTCAAGAAGCGGAACAGGTATAGCAAGTGTCCTCAAGAAGCGGAACAGGTATAGCAAGTGTCCTCAAGAAGCGGAACAGGTATAGCAAGTGTCCTCAAGAAGCGGAACAGGTATAGCAAGTGTCCTCAAGAAGCGGAACAGGTATAGCAAGTGTCCTCAAGAAGCGGAACAGGTATAGCAGTGCCCTCAAGAAGCGGGACAGGTATAGCAGTGCCCTCACTCTGTGACACAGGTTTCAATGTTGACTCAGAATCTGGGTGTGTTGTCGTTTTCTTGTTGTCGTTTTCTTGTTTTTCTTCGAGAAACCAACCACTTAAGAATGAGAAATATACTTACATCAGCATTGTGAACGAAGTCACTTAAGAATATGTCTCATTCAACCACTGTGTCAGTCCAGAGGTACAAACATTACAGTATGTGTGTGGAGTCAATGTCTATCTTAATCACCTGTCTCGCAACCCAAATATTGCTTGTGTGCATTCCGCAATTTTGACACAATGTGTTATTTTTTTCCCGTTGATCCGTGTATACGTAGCGCATACACAAAAGGTGTCTGCACTGTACAAACATACTCGCCTAACCTAACAAAAGGTATCTGTTCTGTACAAACATAATCGCCTAACCTAACAAAAGGTGTCTTCACTGTACAAACATACTCGCCTAACCTAACAAAAGGTGTCTTCACTGTACAAACATACTCGCCTAACTTAACAAAAGGTGTCTGCTCTGTACAAACATACTCGCCTAACCTAACAAAAGTTTGTCTGCACTCTACAAACATACTCGCCTAACCTAACAAAAGTTTGTCTGCACTGCACAAACATACTCACCTAACCTAACAAAAGGTGTCTGCTCTGTACAAACATACTCACCTAACCTAACAAAAGATGTCTGCTCTGTACGAACATACTCGCCTTTTCATGTTACTTTGAAACAGAGATTTCACATAATATAGAATAAGAAATCGAATGTAAATACTGACATGTTAACATGGCAAAGAAATGCATTATAAGTCACATACACTCCACACGACACAATGAGTAGTAACCTTTCGTAAACATCTGAACACTGGGACGAACAGAGCACAACTGGTGCTCTCTCACTCTTCCTGACAAGCAGACATGAAGCCTTAATGCTTAGGCATGTAAACAGACAGCCGCAAGGCTTTCCTGTGAGGTGAATTACAGTTAATACAAGAAACATACAACCACGTGTGTTGCCAGTACCTAACGTGAGGGATTAATTTTGACTTCAGATTCACTTTCAGTATGCTAAAGCCGAGGTAAAAAACGTTCATTTACAGAAGTATCACATTTATTGTCGTCCAGTATAATACATATGAATCTACGTTTTTTTTAATAATTGGTTTTGTATTTTTTGTCCGGTAAAACCGGACAAAAGCTTTCTGTCCCTCAGATTTGATAGAATTCCGTCTCTCTTCGACATGCTGTTGCTCTACACTGACGTCAGTCATTCAGTGTTTACTCAGTACTCTCAGTGTATTGAGTATTCCAGTAATCTTCTTAGAGTATCTTTTATTTTACCATTTGATTATTTATTGCTGATTCTGCAAATATTCAGGAAAATAATGTATTTATTTCTATTCACTCTCACACACTCACTTAAAACCACTTTGTTCTTTAATATGTATATATATATGGAATATTGTACATACGTACATACATATATACATAAATTCATACACAAAAAATACACATTCCTTCGGCCAAGTGTCTACCAACAAGTGCCTTTGACAACTAGTAACACACACACACACACACACAGCGACATAGTGGAGGCAGGAACCATACATAGTTTTAAGACGAGGTTTGATAAAGCTCATGGAGCAGGGAGAGAGACGACCTAGTAGCAATCAGTGAAGAGGCGGGGCCAGGAGCTATGACTCGACCCTTGCAACCACAAATAGGTGAGTACAAATAGGTGAGTACATACACACACACACATACACACACACACACACACACACACACACGACTTGAGCCCTGGATAATAGAAGTACAGTGCCTTCACTCTGAAGGAGGAGTGTTAATGTTGCGATTTTTTAACTGTAGTGTCGGCATGACTCTGGCAAGATAGTGGAGTGAATGATGATGAAAGTGTTTTTTCTTTTTTCGGGTCAGCCTGCCTTGTTGGGAAAGGCCGATGGCTGAGTGGTCCGAAAAAGAAAAACGTTCACCACCATCACTCCATCACTGTCTGCCAAAGGCGCGCTTACACTACAGTTATAAAACTACAACATTATCACCCCTCATTTAGAGTGCAGACACTGTACTTCCCAGCTCCAGGACTCAAATCCGACCTGCCGGTCGGACTTGATGCATGCTCACGCATGCTTGCTGGAAGTCCAAGCCCCTCGCACACAAAACCTCCTTTACCCCCTCCCTCCAACCTTTCCTAGGCCGACCGCTACCCCGCCTTCCCTCCACTACAGATTTATACACTCTCGAAGTCATGCTATTTTGTTCCTTCCTCTCTACATGTCTGAACCACCTCAAAAACCCCTCCACCTCCAAATTTTCAAACAACGAATTCTCTGCATTATATTCACACCACACATTGCGCTTGTTATAATAAGGATAAGTAAGTGTTTTAAGGTTCTTTTTTATAAAATTATTAATTTTTACATTAACATAAATAAAAAAAAATATATATCTTTAAACGTATAAGAGAAATTTTAGAGAAGACTTAATTTTAAATGAGTTCTTGCTAATTGACCAATTTTACATATTCAGTACGACATATATATATTAATATAATTATAATAAGTGTAAAGCAGGATGCTCGGCCCTC
This sequence comes from Cherax destructor, assembly GCA_009830355.1. Classification (NCBI taxonomy): domain Eukaryota; kingdom Metazoa; phylum Arthropoda; class Malacostraca; order Decapoda; family Parastacidae; genus Cherax; species Cherax destructor. The sequence goes on along the minus strand of WNWK01007418.1, from coordinate 71,258 downwards.
CGTCTTCCCAGACTAATATAGAATGTGTGGAAGAGAATAGTTACTGAATTAATAAAAATAACGAGATGAAATTAGCCAAGTTATAATTTGGAGAAAGTATTCCTGAATGGCACCTTGCAAAGCAGCCAGATGTAGAGTGCCAGTTTATCAGTGTAGAAGGTAATCCCAACTGTGTGGTGTATTGTTGTAGGATGGAGGGTAATCCCTAAACTCAGAGTGCAGAGAATCCCCTTAATCAGTGAACTTTTTTTTCTATAGCCAATGTGGAAGGGAGTTAAAGGAGATAGGAAGTTGTCCATTTAGAGAAGCAAGTAATTCCTGAAGTTAGTGTAGGAAATAGTGGGTCTGCAGTGCGGTAAGAAATATTGGCAATCAGTTTGAAAAGTATTCCATGCAGTCAATCTGAAAAATGTTTCATGAAATCGGCCCGAGATATACTGTGTTGTGCTTTTGGAATCAGAGTTCCAATAACTGAAAAGCCACTTTACCTTCTTCTTTATTTACAAATATTTACGCTGTGTTTATTCTTTTGAATGTTGTCGATTTACTGCTGTGTGGACCATGCAAGCTATTTTTCCTGACTACTGTGTCAGACTAAATGACTTGTAGTTTTATTCTCACATAGGGAACATAAATGCACACACGCATATAGGTACACTGAAAAAACATAGCGAGCACACACATAAAAATGTATGCATTCAAGAAAAGAATGTTCACTAAAAATCACATACACACACATAGCTTTAAGGAGAGGTATGATAAAGCTCATGGAGCGGGTAGAGTAACCGAGTAGCGGCCGGGAGCTATGACTCGACCCATGCAACCACAACTAGGTGAGTACACACACACACACACACACACACACACACACACACACACACACACATAGCTTTAAGGAAAGGTATGATAAACCTCGTGGAGCGGGAAGAGTGACCGAGTAGCGGCCAGTGAAGAGGCGGGGCCATGAGCTGTGACATGACCCGTGCAACCATAACTAGGTGAGTACACACACGCACACACAATGGATCAGGTCATGGTACGTGACGAGGTATCAGACTGGGCGCCTGTGACGAGCGGGGTTCCACACGGGTCAGTCCTAGGGCCGGTGCTGTTTTTGGTATATGTGAGAATCAGGACGAGGACCAGGCAGAACTAAAAATAAATCTGGACAGGCTGCAGGCCTGGTCCAGAAACTGGATGGCCTGGAGTTCAACCCCACCAAGTGCAAAGTCATGAAGGTTGGGAAAGGGCAAAGAAGACCCGCAGACGGAGTACAGTCTTGGGGGCAAAGATTACAAACCTCACTCGAGGAAAAGGATCTTGGGGTGAGTATAACACCGGGCACATCTCCTGAGGTGTACATCAACCAAATAACTGCTGCACCATATGGGCGCCGAGCAAACATAATAGCATTCCGACCTCTCAATTAAGGAATCGTTTAAAACCCTGTACACAGTGTATGTCAGGCCTATATTGTAGTATGCAGCATTAGTTTGGAACCCACACCTAGCCAAGCATGTAAGGAAATTAGGGAAAGTGCAAAGGTTTGCAACAAGACTAGTCCCAGAGCTAAGGGGCATGTCCTACGAGGAGAGTAAGAGAAATCGACCTGACGACACTGGAGAACAGAAGAGATAAGGGGATATGGTAATAACTTATAAAATACTGAGAGGAATTGACAATGTGGACAGACAGAGGATGTTCAAGAGATGGGACACAGCAACAAGGGGTCACAAATGGATGTTGAAGACTCAAATATATCACTGGGATGATAGGAAGTATTTTTTCAGTCAGAGAGTTGTCAGGAAGTGGAAAAGTCTGGGAAGTGATGTAGTGGAGGCAGGATCTATACATAGCTTTAAGAAGAGGTATGATAAAGCTGTAACAGGAAGAATGACCTAGTAGAGACCAGTGAAGAGGCGAGGCCAGGAGCTGTGAATCGACCCCTGCAATTACAATTGGGTGAGTACAGACACACACATACCTGACAGTGAGGCAACAACGGGTCATGGTACGTGCTGAGTTATCACAGTGGGAGCCTGTGACGAGCGGGGTCCCACAGGGGCCAGTCCTAGGACCAGTGCTATTCTTGGTATATGTGAATGACACGACGGAAGGAATGGACTCAGAAGTGTCCCTGTTCGCAGATGATGTGAAGTTAATGAGGAGAATTAAATCAGATGAGGATCAGGCAGGACTTCAAAGAGACATGGACAGGCTGGACACGTGGTCTAGCAACTGGCCAAATGCAAAGTCATGAAGATCGGTGACGGGCAAAGAAGACCGCAGACAGAGTATAGGCTAGTTGGCCAAAGATTGCAAACCTCACTCAAGGTAAAGGATCTTGGGGTGAGTATAATACGAAACACATATCCTGAGGCACACATAAACCAACTAACTGGCGCCAGGCAAATCATAGAATTGCGTTTTGACACCTTAGTAATCAATCGTTCAAGACTCTATACACCATATACGTTATGCCCATATTTTTCTATGCAGCACAGGTATGGAACCCACAGGTGTTCAAGCACGTCAAGAAATTAGGAAAAATGCAAAGGTTTGTAACAAGACTAGTCTCTCTTACGAGAGGAATTGACAAGGTGGATAAGCACATTATATTTCAGAGATGGGGTAGAGCAACATGGGGTTACAACTGGAATTTAAAAACTCAAATTAGTCACAGGGATGTTACGAAGTATTTCTTCAGTCATAGAGTTGTCAGGAGGTGGAACAGTCTGGAGAGTGATGTAGTGGAGGCAGGATCCGTACACAGCTTAAAGAAGAGATCCAATAAATCTCATGGAGCAGGGAGAAAGTGGACCTAGTAGCCACCAGCGAAGAAACGAGCTAGGAGCTGTGAATCGAACCCTTCAACCACAAATAGGCGAGTACAAATAGATGAGTATATACACGCACATACAAAGACACACGCAAACACAAGTGCAAACACACAGACACAGATGACAATGTCTCAATAATAAAACAAGAAAGGCAGGTAAGGGCAGATTGCTTTTCTTCGATTATAGAAAATCATTTAATGCAGTACCACACCATAGATTAGTCCAGAAATCAGTAGAACATGCATGGTTAATATTCGGTACGGCTTGTCAAAGCTTCTGGAGAGCGAAACGTTGCCACAATAAAATGTCACATTAGTTTCATCTGTGTCCATTTACTTAACATTTTGTCGGTAAGTCTACCATTATTAGTAATGGGTGATACATAAAAATGGGCGAGAGAGACGAGTGGGGTTCCGCAGTGACCAATGTTAGGACCATTACTGTTTTTAATATACGCGAATGACTTATCAGAGGGGATGGCGTCCAGTGTGTCACTGTTTGCTGACTATGTAAGACTAGTGAGAAGAATAAGAACTAGAGAGGACGTGAATAAGCTCAAAGGAGAACTCAACAGAATGGATATGTGGTAACACAAGCTCTACAAAAGCATATGCAAGGAGAGAACAGACCGAACTTTTGAGTACAGTATGGGAGAGGAGATGCAAATGTCAGAGAGTGAAAAGAACCTTGGGTGAGTATAACTCTTAGCATATTGGCTGAATTGCTCGTAAACCATATAACAGCAGCTGCGTATGTAATAATAATAATAATAATAATAATCATAATGCGTATGTAAGCTTAGAAAATAATAATATAGCATTCCAGAACTTCTATAAAAGAGAGTCTTACACAGGACTGTGAATGGAAAAAATGAAGCCTCGGTATGTTGCAGAATCCATCCCAATTCTTAGGAAAATTATAGATTGAAATAGCATATAAATAAAATATAATTACAAATTGAAGATAACTTAAAATTCATACAATTTACTTAATAAAAAAACATACACGAAGTGTTTCCTAACTGAATATTATCAGTGAAAATCTAAAACATAAATTTTGAAAGTAAAACAACTCAAAGAAATGCAAATATGCAAGAGAAGCACGAAAGGAGTATTGATCTGCGTAAATTGCTCAATCAGAGAAATAGCAGATGATTGTCACCATCATACACTTCAATCAGACACTCGTGGTATAACAGGCATGAACCCTAATGTTAGGCGCACAACAGTCTACACGGTGTTGTGTAGTTAAGGGCCACGTCAGTTTCCCTGTCTTCTAATATCATGCTTATTTTTCCCCTATAATCTACCTAGTCCATAATTGCTATCGCATTTGCTTTGTCTGCTTTCGTAAGGTGAAGTCTAGGATCTTTTCTTAATTTACAAATCTTTAAGGACACTTTATTGAGGCAACGTTTTGATCTTCAGGAGAGCGAAACTTTGCACAATAAAACGTCGCATTAGTGACAGATGTGCACTTTTACCGAATATATTTCCGGGAATTCTAGCAACTATATCACAGCTCAAAGAAGGACTTAAGAGGCGCGTGAGTTTCCCTGTCTCCTAATATTATTTTTATTTTCTCCCTATAATCTTCCTAGACTTCACCTTACGAAAGCAGACAAAGCAAATGTGATAGAAATTATGGACAAGGTAGATTATTAGAAGACAGGGGAACTGACGTGCCCCTTAAAAACCCTCACATACGTTGCAGTCGTACACAAACGACAGAGGTAAAATCGAGAAGCAGCAGAGTCACGGCTTGTTGCCAAAATCAACGCAGCTCAGAATAATCCCTCGCAGTCTCGCTGGACCGATCAAAAACACACAGGGATCGTCGGAGAGTCGGGTAGCGAGTCTCTTTCTAACAAGCCTCAGCAGCAAGCAGCACCTTCCACCAGCTTATGGACGCGATAAATGGTTTTGAAAACCTACAACTTGATGAATTGAGACACTTATGCAACATATGGGAATCTTTATTGAAGAAACGTTTCGCCACACAGTGGCTTCATCAGTCCAATACAAAGCAGGAAGGTATAAGGAGAGGAGGAGTTTGAGGTAATCAGTCCCTCAGTCTGGAATCGATGTGTCTAGTCCATCACTCTTGTAGGAAGTAAAACCTTTGGACGAAGACTTACGCTAGTGGATGGTCCCACTGTGATCCCGCCTCCTCCTGCTTCGACTCACCTGACTGCAATATATAAGCCACTTAACTGGCCCTATGTTGTACTTCCTACAAAAGTGATGGACTGAACACACCGATTCAAGGCTGAGGGACAGATTACTTCAAACTCCTCCTCTCCTTATACTTTCCTGCTTTGTATTTGACTGATGAAGCCACTGTGTGGCGAAACGTTTCTTCAATAAAGATTCCCATATGTTGCATAAGTGTCTCAATTCTTCAAGCTTATGGACGTCTGGCAAACCTGAGAATAGCGTTTCGATACCTAAGTAAGGAGTTTTTCACGGCACTGTACACAGTATATGTCAGGACCATATTGGAGTATGCAGCACCAGAATGGAACCCACATCTGGTCATGCAAGTCAAGGAATTAGAGAAAGTGCAAAGGTTTGGAACAAGACTAGTCTCGAAGCCGAGGGGTATGTCCTACGAGGAAAGGTTAAGGGAATTCCACCTGACAACACTGGAGAACAGGAGGGATTGGGACATTATGATAACGACATGAAATACTGAAAGGAATTAACAAGATGGATAGGAGCAGAATGTTTCAGAGAAGGAACACAGCAACAAGAGGTTACAACTGGAAGTTGAAAACTCAGATGAGCCACAGGGATGTTAGGAAGTATTTCTTCAGTCATAGAGTTGTCAGAAAATAAAACAATCAGGAGAGTGATGTAGTGGAGGTAGGATCCATACAAAGCTTTAAGAAGAGGTACGATAAAGATCATAAAGCAGGGAGAGAGTGGATCTAGTAGCGACCAGTGAAGTTGCAGGGCCTGAAGCTGTGAATTGATCTCTGGAATCATAAATAGGTAAGCACGCACACAGTACTCAACTGAATTGCAGAGAATTGTCTATACACGAGCAAGGGGCTGGAGGTTCTTTCATCAGTACAAGGAGTAATCAGAGGAAGTTTTTGTATGTGGCTAAGTGAAACTGGAGAAAAGATATGCAAACCCAAATGCCAACTAGAAGAAGTGGAAGAAGAATCAGCGTGTCAGTTGACTGAGAGGGAATTTTTGTTAGAAGTTTTGGATACATGATGGAGGATGAATGCGAAAAAATTATTTTATTATTTTTTTTTGGCAAAGAGCCTGACGAAAGAGTAAATTTGGTATGTGTAGAAAGCATGAAACGTGAGAGAAAGGTTACAGCTGAAGTAAAGGTATAATCGTAAAAGAGATTAAGTGACCCGAATGAGAAACTTTCTCCAGCATTCATTCTGTCACTGTCTTGTCAGAGGGGTATGGACACTACAGTTTAGAGGCCTCTCTAACCTGCAAATATCCACATTCCCTCTTCAGAGCGCAAACACAGCATTTACCACCTCCAGGACTCAAGTTCGGCAAACCAGTTTCCCTGATTTCCTTCACAAAATGTTACTTAAATCACTGCATGTATATGCTGCATGTACATGCCCCTTGCACAAAAAGCCTTCTTTACACCCTCTCTCCATCCCTTCCTACGGTGACCCCTACCCAGCCTTCTCTCTACTACAGATTTATATATCCTGAGAGTCATCTTATTTTGCTCCAACCTCTCTAAATGTCCAAACCATCTCAACACCTCCTCACCTCTCTGGATAACACTTATAGTGACTCCGTGCACCTCCTCCTAGTCTCCAAGCTACGAATTTTCTACATAATATATTTACACAACACATTGCCCTCAGACACGTTATCTCCACAGAGGCTTCAATGCACCATTTACCTTTCCTATACCTCGTCAGTTCTATGGTTCGCCTCGTCTTTCATAGACCCATCAGCGACATATCCATTCTCAAAGTTGTTTTAAAAATCTTGATACAGAAAAAAAAAACTAATGTTTAAAAATTCCCCCAAAATACTCTCGGTTGTCTTTACATGATTCCTTGAATAAATGTAAGAAAGTTTAGTACAATCAAACTGGGAAAAGCCTTGAACAAACATTACAACGATATAAATAATGCTATGTTTATACATGTAAAGGATTTTAACCATCCAATTGGTTTTCAAAAAGCCGAGAAAGTTGTATCAAGCAGGTCTGTGGTTGAGAGAAATATAATTCAGTTAAGCTTCATAAAAAAAATAGTTTTTATTTTAATATGAATACTGGTTTAGGATTAAACAAATTAGATTAATTTATTATTAATAAAGTTTGGGAAGAATTTTAGATATACAGTAGAACGAAGATTAATTAAGACGTTAGTTAGGTTCCTGAAAATGCAGTTTTAGACGAATCCGTGTTAAAGGAACTGAAGAACTTATGGAAAAAATAGGGTTACGTTCCTAGGACTCCCAAAAAATCCAAACAACTTTTTTAATGATCCAAATCTTAGGAAAAAAATAATAATGCAGTTGTTGTTCATTACTGTTACAATGCATGTCTTTTTTCTGTTGCTTAGGGCTAAAAATGCAACAAATATTTCTTGCCTTAAATTGTGGTTGCTGATGTTTGTCGATGATTGTGAAGCAGTGGAGAGGCATGCTGAGGCCCATCTGGGCTTAGGTGGATGGTAGTCCAGTCAGTAAGTCAGTCCAGTCGAGTCAGTAGGCCAGTCAGTAAAGTCAGTATAAATATTCAATTCAGTAAGTCACTCATTCAAGTCAGTCAGTCAAATCATTTAGTAAATCAGTTAAGTCGGTCAGTCATGTAGTAAGCAGTCAGTATATCAATCAAGTCATTCAGTAAATCAGTAAGTCAATCAGTAAAGTCATTCAGTAAATCAGTCAAGTTGGTCAATCAAGTCAGTAATCCAGTCAATTCAAGTAAGTCAATCAGTAAATCAGTCAGTCAAGTCAGCAAGTCAAGTTGGTCAGTCAAGTCAGTAAGCCAGTCAGTAAATCAGTCAAGTCATTCAGTAAATCAGGTCAGTCACAAAGTCAGTCATCCAGCTTACGGCGCTGAATTGTTTTCAATACCGAGAAGCAGAACCGTTTAAATTGAATTTTACGACGAGTAAAACGAAAATATGCCGCAATTTCACAATAGTGTAATGGAGAAAACGTTTTAAAGAAAACCGTTTTAATGGACGGTCTACTGTATTTGACAAGTCCTTGAGGTGTTGGATGTTCACTGTGAGGTGTTATCTCGGCCGTATAAGCATTCAGCTGCTTTATTATTTTTACAGTTCCTTGATAATGTGAGTAATCAAGAAAGCGCATGGAAGTTCACTGTTTTTTCACAGTGATTGTAGTATTTTTTTCATATTTGCAATCATGCATTATATTGTGATTTTTTCTTTATATATACACACAATAGGGAGTAGAAAAACATAGTTAACAACTCAGAGCTACATCTCGAAAACTTCGTCCAATTTTGCCGGGGTGGGCCGTGTGCCCAGAATGCTGCAGACATTTCCCCTCTAGATCGCGACATTGAGTATCTGAAAATGAAAGCTGGCTGCCCTGTGGTCCTTGGTTTAATGATGAGTTTTTCACCCAGCTCTTTGAGGAATTTTAGAGCACACTTGCCCCATGCTCCAAGGGTCTCTGACCCTATTGGGATGAAGTTATATCAAGGGGAAAGGCCTCCATATATGCGTTTTTTCTGGGTCTCCCTGTGGCTGGCAGCTCCACCCACTTCAGCTACGGAGTATGGCAAGTAGGTGTCTGCCAATTTGGTGGCACAGGTGTAGTCCCAGGCAATCTGCTTACCATCCTTCCAGAGTAGCATAGTGGCTCCATCAGGACGCTTTAGACTATCGTCAGACCTCTGCACTTGGGGTTCTCGTTGAGCTGGGCAACGGGCTGTGGCGAGGCTTCTCTTTATGATGTCGTTGACCTCATGTCTAGCATACTTCCCTTCTGATGTGTGACACACGAGACCATGAAGTCCGAATTGATAAGCCGTCGCCCTTCCGCAAATACACCTATGTTCGGTGAGTATGGGGGCGGCTAGGCGAAGAGCAACACCAATCCGAATGGCCTGTGGGTTGATTCGAGTGCCCAGGAAGGAATTGGGGACATCTAGAAGGAAATCCCCTGAATATGGTGCCTTCACCGCTAGGAGACGAGTTTTGTCCTTAACTGAAGCGTTGGTGAGCATTGTGTTGGCGATTTTTTCCATGATCAGTTTGTCCCAGTGAGACAGTTTGTGCTCTTTGGGAGGAGGTGGTCTATATATATATATATATATATATATATATATATATATATATATATATATATATATATATATATATATATTATGTCGTAGCCGATTAGGTAAAACCTGAGATTTTGGCTTAAATAGTAACGCTCACCTTGCCATATAAGACAAGTGAAAATTTGTGTATGCAATAATTTCGCCAAAATCATTCTGAACATAACGAAAACAAATATATTTCATTGTGTTTGTTTATTATTAAATTAATGTTAACGTATCTAAAATATATTTAGTTGGGTTAGGCTAAATTAAATTGTACTTGTTGTAATAAGGTTAGGTAGGTTTTCAAAGTTTCTTTTGGTATAAAATTATAAATTCTTACATTAACATAAATGAAAAAAATATATCTTTAAACGTATAAGAGAAAATTTTAGAAATGACTTAATTTTAGATGAGTTCTTGCTAATTGACCAGTTTTACCTAATCGGCACGACATATTTATATATATATATAAAATATATATATATATATATATATATATATATATATATATATATATATATATATATTTCTAGGAATTCGCAAGAGCAGGCGAAATATTCACAAACACTGATCTCTGGCCGACGGAGACTCGACCTACGAACTCTGACAAGTACGCTCACCGACGTAGACACTGGTCATACCTGGCATCCCGTTGCTGACGTTTCCAGCCGCTTTCAGGCAGGAGGCTACAGTCATATCCTGATGCATCGACACTAGTTGTGTCTCTGTGTGTCGATGCATGCAGGGGATGAGAAAAGCTGTAAGCCTTCCTGCCTGAAAGCTGTGCCTTGGAATAACGTCTAGCGAAAGCTGGATGCCAAGGTATTGACCAGTGTGCGGTCGGTAAAGCACTGCGTACCTTGTCATGAGGTTCGTAGGTTCGAGTCTCGCGAGATCGTGTTAATATATATATATATATATATATATATATATATATATATATATATATATATATATATATATATATATATAATATGAAGATTTTGATCATCTGACCGAGGCCACCCACTGCCTTAACGGTCCACCCCTTGAAAAACTAATATTAGTTAACGTTCTAAAAGATTTCTCTTCCAGCCTGCTGTGTTCTGAAAAGTTTAGAAACTAGTGACCATAATCTGTCATCCTGCAAGTCACGAGACCAACCCACATGGTGGAGGCTAGTTCTTCTTTGAATTATTACGAGAATTTATTACGCTAAATATTTTCATAACAAAGAAGAACAAGAGTTAATCACTACCACTTGGTTTGATCATTTTAGGTTAGAATTAAATCTTACATTGATCACAGTCCGTGGTCGCTATAAATTCCACGGGTGCAGAACACAACAGGGATTGATGGCCGAGTGGTCAGGGCCATTGTTTAAGTCTAATAACATTATCTTCCTCTACCACTTGTATGAGATCTTTGGGACTTTATTAAAAAATTACAAATACCTTTATAAAATATACTGGAAATAAAACAACATGCTGAACAGGAACGAGCCTGTCTTAAATACTTCATACTGCTCCTCGGCGGTGGGCAGTGAATGCTGAATGCTCCATGTATTACTTCTCTTTATCGCAACACTGAATCTCTGGAAAAGGAAGCTTGTCGCTCTTTGATCCTTGGCTTTCCTGATGAGTTAATCACCTAACTCTTTCGGAAAGGAAGGACTGGGCAAAAAGGCTTGAGCATTCACCAGGCTTTTGTGGCAATGAAAGATGGAAGTGAGTACTGATAAGTTGTTTTTATAACTTGTCGTACTCTTGGAGTGTGAGCAAGGTAGCATTTATATAGGGAATTATGGACACCGGTTAACCAGGCTTGAGTCCGAGAATTGAGAAGTACAGTGCATGTATTTTTTGTGATGGGTGAGGATGTCGCAGTTCGCAGGATCATTTGAGTAGTCATGTCTTCACACTCCTGACAAGACAGCTTTTTGTGAGTCACGTTATCCCGGTAGAGAGAACTCATCAAGCCCATGGCCTGGTAAGTGCAACTGCAAGTTCTTCCATGAACTCACGTCCTGGGATTATCTTCTCACTCCTTGCTGGAATACACAGTATAGGCATTCATAGCATCTGTTTAGATCATCCCATAAATCAAACACAGGGGTGAGCGTCGTGTTTTGAAGTTGCAAGAATAGACAGCACTCATCTTGTCAAATGTACCGACCCCAGCTTTTGTAGTGTTATAGCACAATACAATTTCTGGCTTCCCATTGTTTCCTAGGGTTGACTGGTGGTGCATAGATGAAAGGAGTAACTCATTTTTCATCTTGTCTGGCACATAGGATACCAACGTGATGCTCCCATCACAGGGGAAAGCACAAACTCACTCTTTAGATAGTGTGGGGTGTGACCACGCCCCAGGCACACTCCAGGATCGCAGACAGACAGGCAAGAAATATTATACACTCGCCCCCTTAGACAGCTCATGAGACATGGAAGATACATGGGGTCTCAGTTCTTTTCCTTGGTGGGAAATATATGAACTCGTAATTTCCTAAGAACGTGGGGTTCGCTAGCACCAATGGTTATCTATGTCTGGTTAAATTCTGGAGCTCTTAGAGCTCTTAGCATACCTGCTGAGATCGTAGAATGAAGCAGGCATTAACCATTGGGATTACCATGTTATCGGGTCTGTGGTGGTTTCAGTGAGCCTGGGACCCAGTTGTTTGGGGAAATCTATGATATACTTTTCCAAAGGGCAAAGGGTATCTAGTAGTAATGTTAGGCCAAGTTCCTATACTTATGAAGATTGAGCTTGTGTTCTTACAAATGATCAGCAATACAATCCTCATGGCTAGTACAATCCTCATGGCTAGCTAAATGTACATATATGAACCAGCTGCCTGCCATTCATCCCGAAACAATGATTTTTATTGGCTATGCCAGACATGTATTGGGATTGTTTTTTTTTAAATATAGAGGTTCTCTTCTGGACGAACACTAGGCTATGCCAAGGTTTCTCCTAATGATCTCATTAACTATAGTATGTCTAACCTTCCATGCTTTCAAACACACACAGTTCATATCCTGCAGACCATATTAGTCAGCAACTACTGTACTGTAAATACTGTACAGTTATATTCGGTGTGCATAGGGGCAGGAAGGTAGAGAATCATTGCAAAGCAGTGTCTGTTGACCTTAATCTTTACTTGTCACTGACATGAGAAGGGTTAGAAGAAAATCACCCATGTAAGGTGCACTCATGGCTTAGAGAAAAATTCAGTTATTTTATAAGCTTGCCGATTCTAACAAAGCTTCAGACGTCTTTTTCATGATGGAATTGTCCCAGCTTGCTTTGATGGCATATCTAAAAGGATATCCCAAATTAAATTCCTTTTTAACAGACCGTCATTATAACAAAATTGCTTAATTCTAGAAGTGAGAATTGTATGTAAATGCTGATATAAAGTATATGCCACTTAGATGCAGTGGATATTATTATTATTATTATTATTTCTACAAGTAAATGAAGCAACCATTACACACCTAGCTGACATCATTATCATAATATACAGAAAGCCCCTAGTAATGCAAAGCATTTAGGAAAACTTAGGTTAATCTTGTTCCCAGGATGTGACCCACAACAGTCGGGTAACACCCATGTACCTACTCGCTGCTAAGTAAACAGGGGCAGCAGATGAAAGGAAATATGCCCTTGCCAGGATCGATCCCAGAGCCCTTCAGTGTGTGAGCTGAGGCCGCTATCTACCAAGCCATGAGCTAAAACTGCAACATCACTTCATAATGTCAGGCACTGACGTTATAGTGCTCGAGTGATTAAAGTGTTGTCGTAATTATTTGCTTATACTCTTTAAATGATATTCACTTTTCTGATTTCGCCAGGTAGATCTCGATATAAGGTAAGGTTTATCAGGAAACTGGACAATTGTTTCCTGACATCGGTCTTAGTCATATGTCATATGATGACCCACATCTGGAGCTTTTGGTTATATGACCGAGGGCCTTCGCTGGTTTACTGGTCCATCCCAATAAAATTTTTGGTTATGACTATAACCAGCAACTGAGAAGAACCGACCATGTACCCTTGAGATATTCCAGGTACTTATGCAGCTCGTCAGGATGTTGTGACCAACTTTGTCCTGTTAGGAGGAGTTAGTGTGCGGGTTGCAAGTACTTTCCTGTAGTAAGCTCTTCTGCCGATGTAATTGTGTGTTGTCAGGAGGCACAGATGTATTGAGCAATGTATAGTGTGACCATCTACAGTGTGTCCCGGGGTGTAAGGTGTGTCCTGGGGAGTAAGGTGTGATCATGTGTGTCCTAGCGTGTAACTTGTGGCGAAATGGTTTTGTGGTGAATGTGGAAATGATTTGTATCTTGGTATTTAAGTGGTGACAATTTGTCCTCTTGAGTATATGGGTTGCTTTATGTCTTTGTATGCAAGTGGTGATTTTCTGTGTTGTGGATTGTAAATGGTGACTATCTGTGTTTTGAAGTGTAAGTGGTGACTATCTGTGTTTTGAAGTGTAAGTGTTGACTATCTTTGTTTTGAAGTGTAAGTGTTGACTATCTTTGTTTTGAAGTGTAAGTGTTGACTATCTGTGATCTGGATTGTAAGTGTTGACTATCTTTGTTCTGGAGTGTTAGTGATGAAAATCTGTGTTTTGGAGTGTAAGTGGTGACAATCTGTGATCTGGAGTGTAAGTGGTGACAATCTGTGCTCTGGAGTGTACGTGGTGACAATCTGTGCTCTGGAGTGTACGTGGTGACAGTCTGTGCTCTGTTGTACTCTGTAAGAATTTGTATCTTGCGGTGTATATTGTCAAAAATCTGTGTCCAATAGTGTACATCGTATGGATTGAGACCTAAGGTTGTAGGACACAGGAAACTGTGTCTTGCAGTGTACATTGTAGTGCTCTGTGTCCTGGGTCTTGTATATATCTGTGTATATCTGTGTCCTGGGGTTGTACGGTGTACAAAGCTGTATTTTCTCTGTAATGTAAAATCTTAGAGTATGAACTTCTTTAGCCAAGGAAAATAATAAATACATTTCCTATTAAAAACATACGCAAAATTATTATTACATTTACAGAGGAGCGCTAAACCCTGTGTGAGGTATTCAGGTTCGATGCCAGGTAAGAGAAGGCGGGTTCACTTCCTTTCACCAGCTTCAACGATCCTCTCCTTGAAGGGAATATACGTTTAAAAGGTCTTTTTTGATTGAATGACGAGAGAAAATAAACTTCTTGATAAATAATTTCTTTTGTCAAACATTATCCTGAAGTGATTCAATAACTCTCCGCATCTCCTCGGAATAAATCAGATTACTAGTGTGTGTGTGGGACGAGAGGAGGGAGGTACGTGAAAGCCTCTACGTGTGGAGGTATGAAAGATAGAAACTATTTTATTAGATATATGTTGACAGTCGCTTATACGCTCATGGAACTCCACTTTCAATAACCAATGACTTTATACTTCGGAGAATGTTTATTAATAGCAAAAACATTAATGGTTTCTCATCCTCTCGCCAAGCTTTGATACGAAGATATAAACGTATGTGTCGAATAGAGATAACAGTCTTACAGTGAGTTGATTTAAAGGAGTGTACTGTAGTGCACTGGCAATGAACTGCTGAAAATTAGTAATGAACGAACCTGACAGTTCAAATGAGAGATCGAGACTCTAGCTCGCGGACACCAAGCACCCCGATGGGAATATCACTTTGACTTTTTGGGTTATTCTAGGTAATGTATACCTATGATGCTATGTATGACAAGCCACGGGGGGGGGGTGGAAATCTTTAGCTCAAGTACTTTCGCAATTCTCAGTGCGTCATCAGGAGCTATGCAATGTTGCAAGGCTGCAACTGAAGGAGGGGAAGTTTTTTCTCAGAATAGCGCAGTGCGGGTGTAGTTCCTCCTGTCTGGGTTATCCTGTGTGGATAACCCAACTGGGTTAAAAATCCGAACAAACCGTATCTTACCCTTTCAACTCATCTGAAAATTACATTCTGTGTTTGTTTTATTACTTAAGCCATATACTCACACTTCACTAAACAAGCACAACATAGCTGTCGTGGTGTTGTGTAAGCACTGCTGTGGAACAAGTAAAACATATTTTTAATGTTCTCAACTAGATTTTCTTGCCCTCATTTAATGGACCACAAGCGTTGAACCACGTGCTCGCTCATACCTTTAATCATACAGTCAAAGATTATTACTTACACATGTGTGTGTGTGTCCATATGCCAAGTCACGCAATTTCTGCTCAAGTTCGCATTATATTGCAATGGGAAAGACTTGCTAATATTTGGTAATGAAGACATTGTTGCCTTTTTTTCCCTAACTATTAGTCCTTTCAGTTTCTGGCAGTGTGAATTTTATGCATAAGCATCATTCGAACTTTATTAATTTTAAATACGTAAAAATATACTGATATTTTATCAAACTGTTAGAGGAGCACTACTATCAGTCGTCAGCATGAGGCAGCGAAGGTGTACCTCCTCCTCGTCACCTCTGTTAGAGGAGCACTACTATCAGTCGTCATCATGAGGCAGCGAAGGTGTACCTCCCTCGCTCGTCACCTCTGTTAGAGGAGCACTACTATCAGTCGTCATCATGAGGCAGGGAAGGTGTACCTCCCTCGCTCGTCACCTCTGTTAGAGGAGCACTACTATCAGTCGTCATCGTGAGGTAGGGAAGGTGTACCTCCCTCGCTCGTCACCTCTGTTAGAGGAGCACTACTATCAGTCTTCATCGTGAGGTAGGGAAGGTGTACCTCCCTCCCTCGTCACCTCTGTTAGAGGAGCACTACTATCAGTCGTCATCGTGAGGTAGGGAAGGTGTACCTCCCTCGCTCGTCACCTCACCCTCCAGCTCCCCGCCTCCGGAGGTCTTTTATTACCCTGTTTCTTATCAGCTCACAGTCATATATTTAGGTTTCAACTTCCCAACTCCATCAACGAGGTTCCTCAATGATTCACGTGTGCATGCATCACACCTGGTAGTTAGTTCATTTTTTTGTGTGCCACTGCGTCGTTCTTTACCTATTGGGATAGAACTTTCGTATATTTCAAACATTGCACCCTGGTTACCGCCGCCGTCGCCGCCGCAGCCGCCGCTGACTATCTACTGTACCAGTAGACAAGGTCGAGAAATGATAGGCTTCTCTGAAATGTTTTCCTGTGTGTGCTCCACAGGATATAGTGGTGGTAACGGATCGTATTATGATATACTATCTTTAGTTATCTCTCCCTATATGTCTGACATTACTGCGTTTCTGTTAGTAGTTGTTGGGAGGTCTATGTCCCAACTGGCGACGCTCCATTTGGGTTTGGTCCTCTGGATAGTACTGGTACTATTAGTACTGGTCCAATTAAGATGAATCCTGAAGAGACCATTTGACAGTAGTCATGTTAATGTAAGATGAGTTGACAAAGATTCAGTTGATGGGATACTAGTCATATCAGCCCATTCGAAAGCAAACTAGTTAATCTCTATCCAGTTATATACGGTGGCCCGTGGTCTGGTGGCAAAAGCTCTCGCTTCACACGGCGAGGGTCCGGGTTCGATTTCCGGCGAAGTGGTTGAAACATCGGACGTGTTTCCTTACACCGGTTGTCTATGTTCGCAAATCAGTAAAATGGGTACCTGGGTGTTAGTGGACTGGTGTGGGTCGCATCCTGAGACAAAAACTGACCTAATTTGCCCGAAATACTCTGCATTACAAGGGGCTTTCTATATAGCAGTATGTCATTGATGTCAGCTAGGCCTGTATACCATGTACATGTACTTGTAGTAAATAATGATATTATATTATTATTATTATTTATAGTACAGATAATTTCAGTAAAGCTGACTTTGGTTTAGTCAATGATTCATTAGATAGTTGGTCATTTAATACTGGCAAAGATAGTAGAGTTTAGTTGATATTGTTCGAAATGAGCAAGCTTCCGTTGAAAATTGTCTGGTAGACGGCAAACCAGGTGATAGAGCGGTTTATAGAGGTCCAGGTAATAGGAGTCCTGGTTGACAGAAGGCCAATTAATAGCGTCCAAACTGATAGTGTTCCAGTTTTTATCACTTCAGGTGATAGTGGCACCGCTGGGGGTGGTGTGAGGGCCAAGTGAGTGTGAAGTGTGGCTCACGTGTGAGTAGCAGCTTCGTGATGGATTAGCAGATTGCGTGTTCCTGGTCCCTGCAGGGACAACGAGTTCCAGTTAAATGACAACGTTAGTCCAGAGGCGGGGAAGGGGCGCCAACAATTGCTCTTAAGAGGAAGAAACTCTTTTGTGGTATAAAATCAGAACTAGCGAGATGGGCACTCTAGTTTTCAGGGTCTGACTGCATACACACAGGTTATCGTGGAACTGCCAGTGTTAAGCAAATTATCATGTGCCCTGTGTGTATAGAATAAATTGAAAATGAAATGAAAATATAGAATTATCTATAAATAACCAGAGGCAGACACTTTCACATCCTGTTAATGCGTTATAATTGTCATTATTATTATTATTATTATTAGCAGTAGTAGTAGCAGTGGTAGTAGTAATACTATTAACTATAGACTAATAAAATTATCCATCATGTCACCTAATAGTCAATTCGTTACTTCAGAAATGAATTGCCTTGGTGTGATAGGTATCATGTGTAATGAGAGGAAGCTGAATGCTTAGTCAGAGCAGAGCTAGCTAGCACTGCCAGTCTTCATTATACTTAATTAAGTGTCTCGCAGCTCCACGCTCATGGATTAACTACACTTAAAGCCAGTTCTGGGATTGTTGTTCTGCCTCAGACTACTTCGGACAAGTGACGAGAGGGACTACCTTAACAAATGACCAACATATTCGACATATTTCGTTCACTTCCAATGAATTTCCTATATAACTGCATGCCATGGGATGCCTTGGGTCACTTACTGGCTATTCCTTGTGGTGCTGCGTCCGTTGTTCTTTCTGTTGTACTCCTTCGGTGGATATTCATTGGAGTCGTGTGGACTCTTCTTGTCGTGGACGTCTGGTAGATTGCTATTATTGTTAAGTCTATGGAATTCTTTTTTCTGAGGTATTTTATATTTGAATGTGGGTGAGACATTCGTAATATAATACGTTGTGTCGTATTGATCTAAAAATATTATTCAAAGTACGGAAGGTCAGTAGTGCTAATGGATAAGATAATTATATCTATGCATAATTATGTATAATCATTAGTAGACAAAAATACCAAACCTTCCTTAAATTTCTATGAATATTACTGAAATATTGCAGAAGATCTTGAGCCTTGGATACTCCGTTTAGTTCTGCCTTACTTATTAGTTAAATACAATTTATGTTCTTACTGATTGAGAAGTTTCCCTTTCCTATTTTGAAATATAAATGATTTTGAAATTAAAATATTTATCTATATCATAAGTTTTTTCATGGTTCTTCTTTATTATTCTTATTATTAGTGAGACATGTCCGCCTGAGTGTACCTTGATCAACCAGCTGTTAGTTATGTCATATAATGCATTCAACAGTCGAGTAGTATAAAATAGTGCACTATGAAAACTGTAGTCATCACTTGGAATATGTGGAGAGTCGTAGAGACCTTTATATGCTATAATAATTATTTTACGAGAAACATAAATCAATTGTCAAGGGGGGTGTCTGGACCCCTGCAGATGTGTTACTTGGTGGATAGAGTGTTGTAGTTGCTAATACAGATTGCTCAATGAAAGTTGTTTATAGTTAGAAAAGGGGTTGAAAGGAGAACCTTTAGATGTCCAAGATGTCTGAGAGTAGAATGAGAAGCTTACAATTTGCTTGAACTAGAGGGATGAAATGTGCAATACAAGGTGCTTAACGACTTTTGGTAAAGGGTGGAAAAATGGCTACATTTACAGGATGAAATTGGTAGGCATAAAAGGAAGGAAACTAAAATTGATCCCTGAATCACTTCATAAATGTTAACTTACACTCCAACAGCACGTCAAGTCATAAAATCCACTTTCTTTCATTCCGAACACGCTTGCTGGATTTATAAGACTCTCACACACACAAAACCTCCTTTACCCTTTCCTTCCAACCTCACCATGGACGACCCCTACCCCATCTTCCCTCCACTACAGATTTACACGCTCTCCAAGTCATCCTATTTTATTCATCATCTCTAAATGTCCAGACCTCCTCAACAACTCCTCCTCAGCCCTCTGGATAATACTTTTAGTAATCCTGCACCACCTTCTAATCTCCAAGCTACGAATTTGTTGCATAATATTCACACCAAACATAATCAGATACGACATCTCCACTGCCTCCAGCTTCCTTGTTACAACATTCACCACCCATACTTCACACCTATATAGGAGCGTTGGTACCACTAAACTCTTAAGCATTCCCTTTTTGCCTCCATAAGTAACATTCTTTGTCTCCATAGGTGCAGTGAGGCATCCATGTAAACAGAAAACTAATTGTAGAATCAGTATGAGACAAATTTAAATCAATTAAAATATAAATACGGTCCTAGCCCTTACTATACCAGGATACACTTAATTATTTATAATTCTAGTCAGGCAAAAATTATGGCTCAGTAGACAGATACCAAGGAACTTCCTTGGCTTATCATGGTGTATCTGAGTACTTCCCTGATCCAGTTAGCCTATATATTCCTTCTTCAGGTTACAGGCTTTGTATCCTCCACCAGGACTAGGGTGGTCAAGCACTCTAGTAACTCCATGGCATATCCTGAGGGGTGCCTGGTTGCTGCTAAGCCCCATTAGAGTATTTCTGGTTTAGTTATACAATTCACAACATATATTACAGAAAAAAATTAAAGATCTTACAAAAAATTAGGGGATATATGATTAAGAAAAAACTAGTAGACATTCATTGGCTATAATAACAACATATCAAAAGTAATTTACTTATAAGTATTAAAGACTTAACACACCTATTATATACAAAAAAGATGGACATATGCAGATATATATTCACCTATATATAAATAACAGAGACACATAAAATAAAATAAAAACATGAAACAGGATAGCATGATTGAGATAAGAGAGAGGAAAATAAGACACTCAGGAAGACAGTGTTGTAACTGATATAGCAAAATAAGTACAAAACTAAGTTAGGTTATGGGTAGAAGACAAATTACAGCAAAGATATAGCAAGCATAAGTAGCAGATATTTAATGAAATAGTATTAATATGAAAGATAGGTTAGAGAAGTTATAGGTTAGAGAGCTAATATTATGGTACACCACAGGTTGAGGACATATTACAAGAGAAAGTTTTACTACACACCTCTGAGAAGTAACAGCAGAAATCTAGAAAAGTACTAAAAGTAGTTTTGTTTAAATAGGCTAGTGTAACAACAGAGCTAGGCTGGTAGAGGCTAACAACAGAGCTAGGCTGGTAGAGGCTAACAACAGAGCAAGGCTGGTAGAGGATAACAACAGAGCTAGGCTGGTAGAGGCTAACAACAGAGCTAGGCTGGTATAGGCTAACAACAGAGCTAGGCTGGTAGAGGCTAACAACAGAGCTAGGCTGGTATAGGCTAACAACAGAGCTAGGCTGGTATAGGCTAACAACAGAGCTAGGCTGGTATAGGCTAACAACAGAGCTAGGCTGGTATAGGCTATCAACAGAGCTAGGCTGGTATAGGCTAACAACAGAGCTAGGCTGGTATAGGCTATCAACAGAGCTAGGCTGGTAGAGGCTAACAACAGAGCTAGGCTGGTAGAGGCTAACAACAGAGCTAGGCTGGTAGAGGCTAACAACAGAGCTAGGCTGGTAGAGGCTAACAACAGAGCTAGGCTGGTAGAGGCTAACAACAGAGCTAGGCTGGTAGAGACTAACAACAGAGCTAGGCTGGTATAGGCTAACAACAGAGCTAGGCTGGTATAGGCTATCAACAGAGCTAGGCTGGTAGAGGCTAACAACAGAGCTAGGCTGGTATAGGCTAACAACAGAGCTAGGCTGGTATAGGCTAACAACAGAGCTAGGCTGGTATAGGCTAACAACAGAGCTAGGCTGGTATAGGCTAACAACAGAGCTAGGCTGGTAGAGGCTAACAACAGAGCTAGCTGGTGGGCTAACAGGCTGGCTGGTAGAGGCTAACAACAGAGCTAGGCTGGTAGAGGCTAACAACAGAGCTAGGCTGGTAGAGGCTAACAACAGAGCTAGGCTGGTATAGGCTAACAACAGAGCTAGGCTGGTAGAGGCTAACAACAGAGCTAGGCTGGTAGAGGCTAACAACAGAGCTAGGCTGGTAGAGGCTAACAACAGAGCTAGGCTGGTAGAGGCTAACAACAGAGCTAGGCTGGTAGAGGCTAACAACAGAGCTAGGCTGGTAGAGGCTAACAACAGAGCTAGGCTGGTAGAGGCTAACAACAGAGCTAGGCTGGTAGAGGTTAACAACAGAGCTAGGCTGGTAGAGGCTAACACAGCTAGGCTGGTAGAGGCTAACAACAGAGCTGCTGTGGTTAACACAGAGCTAGCGGTAGAGTTAACAACAGAGCTAGCTGGTGAGGCTAACAACAGAGCTAGGCTGGTAGGGCTAACAACAGAGCTAGGCTGGTAGGTTACTAACAACTAGGCTGGTGAGCTAGTCAAGTATACATAAACAGATCATTTTACACCTTAAATTATCACTAATCTTAAAGTTGACTATAATCATACGATACACAAGTATTACTTATACCGAGTATATACTCAGAATATATACTCAGCCAAACTACCACTGCCAACATCCATCAAAAACTGAAGCAATCACGAAAACTACAAAACCTGTTTTCCCACTGTAAATGGAGGGAAATGGGACGACCAGAAATCATAAATAACTTATATTCCTACACTCTAACCGCCACCGAGACAGAATCCCTCAACCTGGGACTCAAATTCACTACCGGCATCAGCAAGAAACATCTGGTGGACGTGGTAACCAAGAACCAACCTTTCGGGGACTCCGAGTTTCATAAAGGTTTCGTTCAAGGAATTGTCACTGCCGCAGATACTGAGCCTTCAAGACTGGTCATTCTCAGAAGATACATTCAAGCACTTCAGGGGCTTGGCTAACAGCTATGATATTATTACCACCTCTGACAAAGGAAGTGGTGTGGTATTACTCAACGCTGTCGACTACAACAATAAAGTCTTAAATCTCCTCAGTGATACCAACATATACCAGCCTGTTTCAGAATCACTGTTATTTCAAAGCACCCAAACGTTTCTTCAAAAGGTCCGTAACATCTTAGGAAATCAGAACAAGGCAAGAAGCTACTGAAACTTTTATCAGATCAGCCGAAACCAGCACACCTGTATGGCCTTCCTAAGACACATAAGCCTGGCATCCCACTACGTCCTATCACTTTGGGCATAAGGAGTGCACCACACAGATTAGCTGGCCACCTTGCCAAATACCTCTCACCCTCAGGTGACCTCTCTCGAATTTCCAACCTGAATGTTAAAAACAAAAGCATGGCTGCTTTCGATGTCACATTTCTCTTTACCAACGTTTCTACTGATGCTGCAATAAATATTCTGGGACAGAAGCTCACCGATATCCACGATCTCCCATTACCTCTTCCAGATTACATCATTCTAGTGAATATCTGTGTTAATTTCAACCTCTTAAAGTATCAGGACAACTGTTACAAAGCTTTGGGATAGCAAGGGACAGTCCACTCAGTACTTTGCTCGCCAATCTCTTCATGGAGAACCTAGAGACCGAGAAAGTCATCACCCTCGTTCCTAGCACAGTTACCTGGCTAAGATACATCGATGATATATTGGTTTTCTATCCGAGACGTTTCAATATCTAGGCCTTCATCAACAAGATCAATGCTGCTGAGCCATCAATAAAGTTTACACTTGAACTCGAAAAGATTGCAAACTTCCTTTCCTCGACGTCCTCCTGTGCAGAAGATCTCCCGACAGTGACAAACTTTTCTTCAAAGTGTATAGAAAACCCACCAACAAGGACAGTCTTTTACTTCCATTCGCACCAAGACACCCGCACTAAAGGAGGTTGTCCTCATCGGCTTCTTGAGAGCTCTTCGCATCTCCAGTCCTTGTTTTCTTGAAGATTGTATCAACATAACACAAGCCTTCAGTTTCCTTCATCCGGGATTTCAGACTCAGGCACAAGCTATCCTCAACAAACCTCCCATGGAACAGCTCTCTATGCAGTTCATAGTGCTCCCATGTAGTGATGTTGCCCCGAATACTCGCTAGGTACTTGCTAAGAACAACATAAATGTTTCCACCATAAACACATCATCCACATGCCCCACATCTCTAACTTCCACAGCGGGCGTCCACACCATCCCCTGTGGATACTGTCCCAAGAAATATGTAGGCGAAACAGGCAGATATCTTTCGGTCAGCCTGAACGAGCATCGAAATCCTGTCCTCCACAGGGACTCCACGGGCATTTGATGAATTGGGATGAGGCACAACTCGTTCTCACTGAACAAGACCTTAGACACCGACGATGTCTAGAAGCTTCGTTAATCGCCGTCACCGACACAATAGAACGTAACACTGGAAACTACAAAATTTCTAAAACATTATCATACATGATACTTAACCGGCAAAGCACCACCAGCCCAGCAACACAGGAGTCACATGATCTCATCGTCTACCCGTCCTCATCCCAACATGGCATTCTTCAGGTCACCAGCGTCACTCACACCTCAAGACACCATGCGTCACTCACACCTCAGGTCACCATGCGTCACTCACACCTCAGGTCACCATGCGTCACTCACACCTCAGGTCACCATGCGTCACTCACATCTCACTCTCCGCCTATATAAAAAGTCTTTCTACCTGTGTATGTTAGAAGTGATCAAGGTCCCATGACCGAAACGTTTTCTAATAAATATGTCCTAATGTTTACTTACGTGTTTTTCTAAACCATTACTCGTACTATATTAATGCAAGGCACATTTAATAGCCCTTCCCTAGGGTAGTATAAGAGTTCCGGCAGGAGGCTGTATCACCCCTGGTGGTTATTTCACAATATGCCTCTATATTAATACCTGGTTATGTACTCATTTGTTAGCAGATAGTGAGCATTGATAGTGAAAAAAGGTTGCTCAAGCTGGCGAAGGTGTGGAGTGGGGCTGGCGAAGGTGTTGAGTGGGGCTGGCGAAGGTGTGGAGTGGGGCTGTTTACAAAATCTTGCCCTCATGGTCCCTCCAAGCTGCTTGAACAGATCTCATATCCTGTCCATAACCTCTTTATAAACTATCTAACAGTAGCTCATCTTATTTCAGTACACCTTGCTAATAGTTACAATAATTATTACATTAATTACTAATACTTAGAAAAGTAACCTGACAAAAAAAAAAAAAATTATGTACTATATTATAGATAAGCAAATATTCCAGTGAAATAATCACAACAAAATTCTCAAAATAGTGACAATAATAATAATAATAATAATAATTTCTGAAGCTTCTCACTTATATTTTTTACACCACAAGTGATCAATTTAATCGGGGTGGGGGGTTTTGGTAGTTACTTTATTACAATGGGGACTCCAACCATAGATTAATCATATAGCAGACGACGAGGAATCTATGCCCAGTCCAAAGGATTTGTTTCAAGAAAATAAAATTAAGTTAGGTAAAAAGACATTTCTGTATCTCAAATGGACTTATATATGACAAGAAAATGTGTACCCTTTCCATCACTTATTTTCTCGCTGTTTTTTAGGAAAGTAAGTAAGAAAGTAAAGCCCAGAAATCACTGATAAACCATTATAAAAAATATATCGTGGAGTATCACAGACACTATTAACATGGTCCTCACCTGAGACAAGTCGAGACTAAAACTTGACATGAGACACGGCACTGAGGAATGTTTTTCAAGGGTTCGTAAGGAGAGTAAAGAGGAACTTAGTAAACCATTACCGGGCCTAATTATTAAATACACATTTTCATAATCGGAGATAGGTCCTTAGTATTAATTTTCCAAACAATCAGCTTAACCTCAATTATGGAAAAAAAAATTAATAAAAATACAGAAGTAATTTGGAAACACCTCGAAGCACCTCACTAAATATTTCAAGGAGTGAACCATTATTATTATCAATACAAAAATTGATGATGGCTTCAGTAAGACCATTGATGGAGTTCCATAGGAACGTGAAGAAGAATTTTACGGTATGGTATTAGAGGATTTTTTTTAACGCAATACGATTAGAGATCCATTTCAGGTGTTGTCCCATTGGGTATCAGCACTGGGCCCGAGGTTCACACTCGAATAACAGATGCGGGAATAAATACAGACGTAACACAGTAGGCTACAGGATGATCTACGCTTATGGTATCGACAAAGAGCAGATGAACCTTACGGTGAATAAAACTAAGATAATAATACTGGAACATATAAAAATGCCATTTTTTAGCAAATATGTAAAGCGGTAAAACATAAGCTTTTTCCTCTAATGTGAAAAACGTTATAGGTACTTGTTTGTGTAAGAAAACACGTTAGAAAGAATTTCGGAAGTAAGAGTTACCAATAGAGAAGAGTAAAACATTTAGATATTATCAAGCAAGATGGTTTAAATCAAACTATTTATCCTGATAAGATTAATTTCAGGTGTCAGCCATGTCAAAATACTGCTGCGTCCAAGGCTTTAAATTATTCCACATTGTCAGCCTTGGGAAGGCGAGACTCTCTATGCCCACGGCTTGGTGTAAGAAACACACAGCTTGGTGTAAGAAACACACAGCTTGGTGTAAGAAACACACAGCTTGGTGTAAGAAACACACAGCTTGGTGTAAGAAACACACAGCTTGGTGTAAGAAACACACAGCTTGGTGTAAGAAACACACAGCTTGGTGTAAGAAACACACAGCTTGGTGTAAGAAACACACAGCTTGGTGTAAGAAACACACAGCTTGGTGAAGAAACACACAGCTTGGTGGAAGAAACACACAGCTTGGTGGAAGAAACACACAGCTTGGTGGAAGAAACACACAGCTTGGTGGAAGAAAGAACGAATCTTTTTTTTTATAAATATTACTTGGAAGAACAATAATCCCATTAATGTATTAAAAATCTCAGATTGTCGTCATGAGGAATGTAGCAAACTAGGAACCTTAACTAGTTCTGAATGGGATAAAATTACCTATGATTAGGGCAGTTAATCATCTTACAAACAGTAATGAAGTGAACCATCATTATATTTTTTTGTAAATATTGTACACACTGCCCAAAAAAAAAAAACATTTGCTACCAACATATATTACATCACACAAACTTAATCCTAAATTAAAAAAAAAAACAGGAGACTAGATGAGTGAAGAATTTATCTGGCGATATAGAAATGCTCGCCTGGTAAAAGACTTAAATATCCTGGGAATAAAATGAGCATTTTGACGGCACATATAAAATGGAGAGGTTCATCTTATGATTCAGTAATGTACTAGTGACTCCAGACCCAGGAAAGTGCTAGTGACTCCAGACGCAGGAGTATACTAGGGACTCCAGACGCAGGAGTATACTAGTGACTCCAGACTTACGAATGTGCTAGTGACTCCAGACTTACGAATGTGCTAGTGACTCCAGACTTAGAAATGTGCTAGTGACTCCAGATCCAGGAGTGTGCTAGTGACTCCAGATCCAGCAATGTGCTAGTGACTCCAGACCCAGGAGTGTGCTAATGACTCCAGACCCAGGAGTGTGCTAGTGACTCCAGACCCAGGAGTGTGCTAGTGACTCCAGACCCAGAAGTGTGCTAGTGACTCCAGATCCAGGAATGTGCTAGTGACTCCAGATCCAGGAGTGTGCTAGTGACTCCACACCCAGGAGTGTGCTAGTGACTCCAGACCCATGAATGTGCTAGTGACTCCAGACCCAGGAATATGGTAGTGACTCCATTCCTAGGAGTGTGCTAGTGACTCCAGACGCAGGAGTGTACTAGTGACTCCAGACGCAGGAGTATACTAGTGACTCCAGACCCAAGAATGTGCTAGTGACTCCAGACCCATGAATGTGGTAGTGACTCCAGGCCCAGGAATGTGGTAGTGACTCCATTCTTAGGAGTGTTCTAGTGACTCCAGACGCAGGAGTGTACTAGTGACTCCAGACGCAGGAGTATACTAGTGACTCCAGACGCAGGAGTATACTAGTGACTCCAGACGCAGGAGTATAATAGTGACTCCAGACCCAAGAATGTGCTAGTGACTCCAGACCCAGGAGTGTTATGGTGACTCCAGACCCAGGAGTGGTATGGTGACTCCAGACCCAGGAGTGTGGTAGTGACTCCAGACCCAGGAGTGTGGTAGTGACTCCAGACCCAGGAGTGTGGTAGTGACTCCAGACCCAGGAGTGTGCTAGTGACTCCAGACCCAGGAGTGTGCTAGTGACTCCAGACCCAGGAGTGTGCTAGTGACTCCAGACCCAGGAGTGTGCTAGTGACTCCAGATCCAGGAATGTGGTAGTAACTCCATTCCTAGGAATGTGGTAGTGACTCCAGACGCAGGAGTGTTCTAGTGACTCCAGACGCAGGAGTATACTAGTGACTCCAGACGCAGGAGTATACTAGTGACTCCAGACGCAGGAGTATACTAGTGACTCCAGACGCAGGAGTATACTAGTGACTCCAGACGCAGGAGTATACTAGTGATTCCAGACCCAAGAATGTGCTAGTTACTCCAGACCCAGGAGTGTGCTAGTGACTCCAGACCCAGGAGTGTGCTAGTGACTCCAGACCCAGGAGTGTGCTAGTGACTCCAGACCCAGGAGTGTGCTAGTGACTCCAGACCCAGGAGTGTGCTAGTGACTCCAGACCCAGGAGTGTGCTAGTGACTCCAGACCCAGGAGTGTGCTAGTGACTCCAGACCCAGGAGTGTGCTAGTGACTCCAGACCCAGGAGTGTGCTAGTGACTCCAGACCCAGGAGTGTGCTAGTGACTCCAGACCCAGGAGTGTGCTAGTGACTCCAGACCCAGGAGTGTGCTAGTGACTCCAGACCCAGGAGTGTGCTAGTGACTCCAGACCCAGGAGTGTGCTAGTGACTCCAGACCCAGGAGTGTGCTAGTGACTCCAGACCCAGGAGTGTGCTAGTGACTCCAGACCCAGGAGTGTGCTAGTGACTCCAGACCCAGGAGTGTGCTAGTGACTCCAGACCCAGGAGTGTGCTAGTGACTCCAGACCCAGGAGTGTGCTAGTGACTCCAGACCCAGGAGTGTGCTAGTGACTCCAGACCCAGGAGTGTGCTAGTGACTCCAGACCCAGGAGTGTGCTAGTGACTCCAGACCCAGGAGTGTGCTAGTGACTCCAGACCCAGGAGTGTGCTAGTGACTCCAGACCCAGGAGTGTGCTAGTGACTCCAGACCCAGGAGTGTGCTAGTGACTCCAGACCCAGGAGTGTGCTAGTGACTCCAGACCCAGGAGTGTGCTAGTGACTCCAGACCCAGGAGTGTTCTAGTGACTCCAGACCCAGGAGTGTGGTAGTGACTCCAGACCCAGGAGTGTGGTAGTGACTCCAGACCCAGGAGTGTGCTAGTGATTCCAGATCCAGGAATGTGGTAGTGACTCCAGACCCAGGTGTGTGCTAGTGACTCCAAACCCAGGAGTGTGCTAGTGATTCCAGACCCAGGAGTGTGCTAGTGATTCCAGACCCAGGAGTGTGCTAGTGACTCCAGACCCAGGAGTGTGCTAGTGATTCCAGACCCAGGAGTGTGCTAGTGATTCCAGACCCAGGAGTGTGCTAGTGACTCCAGATCCAGGAATGCGGTAGTGACTCTAGACCCAGGAATGCGGCAGTGACTCCAGACCCAGGAATGCGGCGGTGACCCCAGATTCAGGAATGTGGTAGTGGCTTCAGACCCATGAATGTACTAGTGACTCCAGACCCAGGAATGCGGTAGTGACTCCAGACCCAGGAATGCAGTAGTGACTCCAGACCCAGGAATGCGGTAGTGACTCCAGACCCAGGAATGCGGCAGTGACTCCAGACCTAGGAATGTGGTAGTGACTTAAAATCCAGGAATGAACTGGTGACTCCAGACCCAGGAATGCGGTAGTGACTCCAGACCCAGGAATGCGGTAGTGACTCCAGACCCAGGAATGCGGCAGTGACTCCAGACTCAGTAATGTACTAGTGACTCCAGACACAGGAATTGATAGGCTCTTAAAAACCGTCCTGGTCCCTGCACTCTGAGTGAACAATTTGTTCCAGTCTGGTGACCTAAACTAGGTCGGAGTAACTTGTTCCCACTAGGGACCTGAACTGTGAGTGAACAACTCCAGCGTACTGGCAACCCTGACCATAAAAAGAAGTGTCCATTATTACGTGTCACGAAAATCACATAGCGAGTGATTGTTAGCATTGCCAGGACATAATTTCCGAAATATGTTACCTGGTTTGCGAGTCATGAATCAGAGATTTTTTTAAACGCAAGTGAGGTAGAAAGTAATCTGTGAATTTTATGGAAGATTATGATTGTTTGCTAAGCTAACGTGAGCAGACTACAGAAAATATTGGCTAAAGTAAACAAAGGCGTCACCTAACATTTGAACATGCGTGCTGAGAATCCTCACTTAACTCATTAAAAGCATGAATCATTCGTCAACTTTACGACCCATTCGGCACGAGGTAACTGCTAAAATTGTTAATATGGTCGCTATTCATCACCCGAATGACGTGACCCAGTGGCGTGAGACCGAGTCTTTTTAAGAGTGTGAGACTGGGGTCTAATACCATGAGCCTAGGGTTGTTTAGTGCTGTGAACCAGGGACTGTGTCAGTGGTCCAACCACGGTTCACTTATTGTCCCAGCGGCCCCAACACGTTTACTCCCTTAAATTAATGGTAATTCTAACACATTTCCTTCCTTGTAATGCTGTTGGCTTCAACACATTTCGATCCTAATGGCAAGTGAATCGTAAACGACTCGCTTGCCATGGGGTTCTAGTACTAGTACTAGTTTTAGTACTAGTAATAGTAGTAGAAACAGCAGCAGCAGTAAAGGAATTAACAGTGGTGGTGGCAGTGTTAGTGGTGGTTAATAGGTAACTGGAAGAAGATAACTCTAAAATGAAAAAAGACTGCAGTAGACCTATTGACCCATGCTAGGCAGGTTCAACTCACACCTAGCTGCACCCCGCTCTCGTGTGTATTGTGCATTTTGTTGTTGTTACTGTATAACATTATCATAATAACCCTGGTAATACCAGAAATCCCAGAAGACTATATTCGGATTATTTACCCTGAGGATTAATAATCCAGGATAAAATAAGAAAAGGCACAATACCGGGACTGGAACAATACACAAATAACCCGCACATTTCGGTCCGACTTGTATCATTAACTTATCACACAGAAAAGCGCGAAGAGTTGATAATGAATTAGCCAGGAACGAAATCCTGACACAGTTCTTTGCCAGATGATGGCTTGTTACTGTCTACGGGAGGAGTGTCGGTGTTTACAGCCTTATGACGGGGGCTGCCCCTATGACAAGGACGCGGTGAATCTTCACAAGTGGTGTAGCAGTTATAATCGTCACAGACTTCCTGTAGCTGGGGTACAGCAGGTGTTCTTGGCTTCAAGTGGTTTACTGGGTCATTATATCATATTTCGTCTACCTATTTATCCTTTTATTTCTTATTACCAAGCCTCTATTTTAAACTTCAGTTAAATCATTTGCAAAGGTAACTGCTCAATAAGAAACTTCTCGCTTAACTGTTAGTAATAATATTTCACAGGGGTCTACTGGCAGGGCTGCATCTGTCCTTTTTCTCACCTCCCTAGATAAGAACTTCAGCAATCATGAGCTCATTTTGAGTTGTAATAAACAACTATCGATGAATAAACAGAAGGTTGGATGAGGGGCTCGAATCGCTGTCAGAAAATTGACAGTCCGAC
Source organism: Cherax destructor (assembly GCA_009830355.1). Taxonomy (NCBI): domain Eukaryota; kingdom Metazoa; phylum Arthropoda; class Malacostraca; order Decapoda; family Parastacidae; genus Cherax; species Cherax destructor. Next base: position 40,316 of record WNWK01007418.1, on the reverse strand, counting down.
GCTCTAACGTCTAGGCTAACCCAGCCCAGTCGGAGGTAATACTTATTGTATTAGAAATCATGTTGAGTATAAAAACTAACAACTAGGCGTCTACACTGCAAACTGAACTGTTTGCCATCCTAATGGCTTTTAAGTTAACTTAGGTCTCTGAGCTTGATTCTACGATTGTTACTGATTTTACATCACTGAAGGCTCTTGATTCACATAACGACTCAAACAACATGCTAATAGGTAATGCCCGATTAATTCTAATTCTATGTCCTCACTGGAGGCTCTTTACCCACATAATGACTCTAACAACATGACCATAGGACTCTGAAGGAAAAAGTTGAATACAACTTGTATTACTGTATGAAGCAATGGAAATATATTATGAGAGAAACAGTTTCAGTATCACAGGAATTCAGTAAGAAGTCTGAGTAGATCTATGACTCGTAACATTATCGTAGATTAGCACAATTACGGAGTAACTTGCATTGTAAACTGATGTTGTAGTGTCCATGTTTAGGTTTGGTTACAAGTAGAATGTGTAACATTCGAGTCACCTTGCAGGTTCAAGAGATGAAAGTTTACCAGACTCATAAACATTCAACAACCTATGATTAAAAGTTCTTTGTAAACGAGGTTACTGCCTCCCTAGATGGTTGCTGTCTACCAGCCTGTCACCACACTGGGTGGTTGCTGTCTACCAGATTATCACCTCCCTGTGAATTTCCTGTCTACCAACCTAACACCTCCTTGTGTGGTTGCTGTCTAAAAACCTTCCACCTCCCTGTGTGGTTGCTAACGTCCAGCCTGCCACTTTCCTGTGTGGTTCCTGTCTACCAACCTGTCACCACCCTAGGTGTATGCTGTCTACCAACCAACCACCTCCCTGTGTTGTTGTCTACCGGCATACTACCTTTCTGATGCTGCCCCCCCCCCCTAGAATGGTTGCTGTCTACCAGTTACCATCTACTTAGGTGGTTGCTGTCAATCAGCCTAACACCTCCCTGAGTGGTTGCTGTCAACCATCCTGTCACCACTGTGGGTGGTTGCTGTCTACCAGACTTATCACCTCCCTGTGTATTTGCTCTCTACCAGTCTACCACCTTCCTGGGTGGATTTGTCAACCAGCCTACCACGTCCCTGGGTAGTTGATGTCTTCCAGGCTTCCACTTTCCTAAGTGGTTGTTTTCTACCAACCTTCCACCTCCCAGGATGGTTGCTTTCTACCAACCTGCTTGGGTGGTTGCTATCTACCAGTCTTACCTGAATGGTTTACTGTCCGCCAACAAACTAAGTGCCAAGATAATTGTCTTCCAATCTACCTCCCTTGGTGGCTCTCTACAAATGTACTTCCCTGAAAAGTTCCTGTCTACCAATCTACCTCCCCGGGGCTTTGTTCTCTACCAGCCTACCATATCTCTTGGTATTTGCTGTCAACAACCCAATTACCTACGTAGATGGTTACTGTCTACTACCCTGGATGGTTGCTGTCTACGAGTCTACTATCATTCTGGATGGTTTCTGTCTATCAACCTACCATCTCTGAATAGTTGCTTTCTACGAACCTAACAGTTTTCTCGATGGTCGCTGTTTACCAACCTTCTACCTCTTTGTATGGTTGCTGTCTACCAAACTACTACATCTGTGTGGTTTCTGTCTACCAAGCTACCACCTGTCTGGATGGTTGCTGTCTACCAACCTACCACCTGTCTGGATGGTTGCTGTCTATCAACCTACCACCCGTCTGGATTGTTGCTGTCTGTCAACCTACCACCTGTCTGGATGGTTGCTGTCTGTCAACCTACCACCTGTCTGGATGGTTGCTGTCTGTCAACCTACCACCTGTCTGGATGGTTGCTGTCTATCAACCTACCACTTCTCTCCTTACTCTTTCTCTCCTTCCGTGTGTTGTTAGCATGATCTTCCAGGTCACCAGTCATTTTTAATTTCTCATATCCATTATGTTTCTTTTTTTCTCTTGTGATCTCAACCAGTTGTCTTGACATCAAACTTTGCTTTGCTTTATCTTTTCCACACTTTATCTTTATAAATACGATGTCCTCAAATGGAATTTTTGCTTTAAATCTGATCCAGTTTTCATAACTAATATCTTGAAGCTTTTTTTTTCAAAGTTTGCAGAATTGTAACTAGGAACGTTCAGTGTTGTTCTAGATTTCAAAGTTTATGTTATAAACAGAATGAAGTGATCAGTTTCCTTGCTTTCCTTCTCCCTCACATGAGTGGATTAGGTCAAAATCTGTGGCCGGAACAAGATGCAAGATATTGTTGCCCTGAGTTGGTGAAGTCGCAGTTTGAGAGAGAAAGTTGTCCTCAGTCAGGTTGACGAGTTTGGCAGAAACTGGGTTTCTATATTGTGACGAAGGGCTTCCCTAAATGTACAGTTTTACGGATGTGACCATAATCATAACTCTTCATTAAAAAAAATAATGTACACCAATTAGGCACTATCTAAAATCTAAATTTCTGAAAAAAAAAAATCCTCGCAAATAGAGCCAGATTTGCACGTGAAGTGGAAAGGCAATGTTGTTGAACAAATTGAGGTAGTTGGATTTAAATTCAGGAACACGATTGACGAAAGTTGTAGTTCAATTGGGAGTGTGTGGCTGAAAACATGTTAGTTCAACCCTTCGCCCTCCCAGCACCATGTACTGCATACATCACTGTAACATCTGTGAGTATAATAATATTGCTAACCTACCTTTAATAAAGTACACACTGAATATAATAATGGTATACAATAGCGACAAGTTAATGGGTGAGATAATGTGCAACTGTCAGGAATCTTTATTCTGTCTCTCTATATCTTCTGCTTGTACTGCCTTCTCGTGTACTCTACTGAAGAAGCCTACTGTGTAAGCGAAACGTTTCGGACTAAAGATACCTGAATGTTGTAAGCTCCTGGAGAGCGAAACGTCGCCACAATAAAATGTCATATTAGTTGCAATTGTGTCCTTCTACCTCACATACTGTCCGTAATTCTACCAACATTAATACATACCTAAATGTTGCACATGTGTCTTGCTTATCAACTACACATTACTTGCTCCCACTGTATATCTGAAGTGGTTAATTAAAGTGTTACTAACACTTGGTCACAAGAAGTGAGAAAATACTTAAACTTAGAAAATACTTAAACTTAGAAAATACTTAAACTTAGAAAATACTTAAACTTAGAAAATACTTAAACTTAGAAAATACTTAAACTTAGAAAATACTTAACTTAGAAAATACTTAAACTTAGAAAATACTTAAACTTACAAAACGTAACACTGATTTAAGCCTCGTAGTTATTGCAGCAATTGTGAGTATATTCCATACACTAATATATCAAATTCTTATCAACGCAGGACGTTGGTTTATTCAAAATGTTTATCTTTATTGTAAGCGTTCCAGAACACGAAGATATTTTTTTTTTTTTTATATGTAATAACTTAGTACGAGATTACTGGAAATCCTGAATCTTTTTCCACGCATCTGGAAAACCTCCAGATGCGTGGAAACTCACTGCATGTAGCATTATCATATTTTATGCATGTCATATGTGGAGTAGCTTAAATGTGGACCCTATAGTACAAAGTGGTATTAAATAATGTACGAACAAAAAAAACATAATCTGTAATCATTAAAAATGTGTTGCAAATTCTCTTTCACATTCTGAATCAGAGATTCATCAGAAATTCATCAGAAATTATTTAACGTAGCCGAATTCACCAATTTCGCTCTCTCTCTCTCTCTCTCTCTCTCTCTCTCTCTCTCTCTCTCTCTCTCTCTCTCTCTCTCTCTCTCTTTCTCTCTCTCTCTCTCTCTCTCTCTTTCTCTTCTCTCTCTCTTTCTCTCTCTCTCTCTCTCTCTCTCTCTCTCTCTCTCTCTCTCTCTCTCTCTCTCTCTCTCTCTCTCTCTCTCTCTCTAATTCTCTCTCTTAAGAATTTTAAGACAAGAGAAGGAAACTGATACTTGCCTCTAAACACAGTAATGTCTTGGGTTTAAATCAAGGACTTAGGAATTTTGCAATGGATTATGTTCTAAACTATGTAGAACTGTGGGACGCCTTCAGAACTGGCTGGAGCTTCTTTAAGGAAGATGGTCTTCACTTGAGTGAAGTGGGAAGTGTAAGATTAAATGAAGGTGGTGAGATAGAGGCTTACAGATTGTAGCAAGAATTCACATAACCCGAGGGACAAGAAATGTGAACTAATTACCCCAGCTAGAGAGAACGCTGGGTAATTTTACACAAAAGCTCGCCTGGTCACAGACCGGGCCGCAGGGGCGTTGTCCCCTGGAACTCTCTCCAGGTAAACTCCAGGTATATTCTAAAAAAGTTGGAGAATTAGCCATATCCTGTCTTCAGTTCACCTAGATATGATCTCTGTATATGAATCTTAGAGATATTTTTAATAACGATCGCAGTCAAAAAGGCTGTAGAATAAGTCTGTATGTCAACAATATTTGTCAGGAATTCAGAAGCATGATATAGTCAGATATAACTCTTTGTATACTGATGTTAAAACCACTGGGAAAAAGAAAATTATATTTTGTGTAGTATATTGTCCCCCAAAAGAAAGCCTGCGGCAGAACGATCTTCTTTATAATGAAATTAAGGCAATTTGTCTGAACCAAGAAACCAAATTATTTAGAAACTTTAATGTACGTAATGTAAACTGGAGCACACTATCAAGACCCCTGTTTCTACCAAACTCGTCAACCTGACTGAGGACAACTTTCTCTCTCAAACTGCGACTTCGCCAACTCTGGGCAACAATATCTTGCATATTGTTCTGGCCACAGATTTTGACCTAATCCACTCATGCGAGGGAGAAGGAAAGCAAGTGAACTGATCACTTCATTCTGTTTATAACAAACTTTGAAATCCACAATAACACTGAACGTTCCCAGTTACACTTCTGCAAACTTTGATAAGAAGCGTCAAGATATTAGGAAAACTGAAGCAGATTTAAAACAAAAATTCCATTTATTGAGGACATCGTACTAAGATAAAATTTGAAAAGATAGAACAAAGCAAAGTTTGATGTCACAGATCACAGGGAAAAATTGTATATAAGAAATTTCAAATGACTTGTGACCTCGAAGATCATGCTAATAACACGAGGACAAACAAATGGAAAACACAACTCTGTGAGTGGAGTAACACGAGTAAAGACAGAAATACATACAGTTAATTAAAAAGAAGTAGTGTTTATGTTTGTCTTCCATTTTCTTCATCTCGTGTTTTTATACAGTTGACTTATTACACCTAGATAGAATTAGATAGTGCCTCTCAGTAGATATCCTCCATGTGAGCTTCCAAGTCATTTACAATTTATCTTACCAATGTCCTCCCAAATTCTCTCTCTCTCTCTCTGTTATTTTTACACGGGATTTTACAAGGTGAGGTTTAGGGTTCTTAACTTTATTTACAAGCTAAGAGCTGTTACCTACATCAGCTTATTTGAAAGCCTTTTTATTGTTAAGAGACATACAGATAGGGTACAGGATGAAGTTGAAACCATATGTTGCCAGCGATTTCATTTGGTCAACTGACTTTCGTTGATGTCATTATGCTATACGAAGATGCTCCAGACACGAGTCATCCTAGGAATAAATGATCTCAGATGAAGCGATGTTCTGGAGAAAGGTACAGTCAGAGTGTAGTTGCTGCTTGCTGCCCGTCTTGTTGTCTAGAAGCTCACTTCTCACTATACTCGGAGTGGAGCCAAGTGCATAATAGTAAGACACCCACATCCCTCCGGGGTTGAAGGCTCAACTCTACTGACATGATCTGTCCAGGAGAGAGATAAGTTGTCTTGTTCTGTTCTCTATTCTGTATAGAAGTCGCAGATGAGACAGGGGGCAAGCAATCTAGCTCTCTCTCTCTCTCTCCCTCTCTCTCTCCCTCATCGCCATACCTTATCTCACCCCGGGTGCAATAAATATTTACCCAACACTACTACAATTTGCAACTAACACTATTTGTTTTTCAATTTCAATCTGTACTCCCTCCTAACACCTAATGTTTTTTTCCAGCACCGTGACAACCCTCTCCGTCCCCCCTTCACATTCAAACTCTCTCTCTCTCTCTCTCTCTCTCTCTCTCTCTCTCTCTCTCTCTCTCTCTCTCTCTCTCTCTCTCCCCCCAAGCACACTTCCCTGTGGAACACTGACAACGATTGACTATGAAATTAAAGTTGCTAGGGAATCAAAAACTAACCCAAAAAGTTTTTTCCAGGATTCATTGCCAGGATTCTACCTTGAAAGTTACCACTAAGAAGGCATAATGCAGAGCCAGCGACACCTAGTGCTTCCAGCTTACCAAGGGTCCCTGGTGCCATACTTAGCCGAAAGCACCTGCGATGTTCAGTGCTACTGCACAGCTGACCTTGGAGTCATCCAGTGACTGGTGCCACATTGTGGAGAGGTTTAGCACCAGAGTGACCTTTTCTGAAGCCATATTGACGGTCACAAAGAAGTGAGTAGTAGTCAAAAAAATGCTGTCATCTGCCGTGAAATTATCGTCCTCAGAATCTTGGCCAGTGATTAATAGGAGTGACACTAATGTGTAGGTGGTGAGTTCCGCCCTACTTTCCTTATTGTGAACAGGTACCATATGTGATTCTCTCTCTCTCTCTCTCTCTCTCTCTCTCTCTCTCTCTCTCTCTCTCTCTCTCTCTCTCATCACCCTGGATAACCCAGTAATGAACACACTGTGTGACGTCAATGAAAACCCTTCAAGAAAAGAAAATTTATAGGGTACACAGAGGCCCCTGCTACTTAAGGAAATAATTAAGAAATTGTAACCACAACCAAAAAAAAAAAAAAATATTTTACATAATATCAAACTAAATTATATAAAATTAAATGCTTAAAAAAAGCAAAGTTGCAAACTGGAATAAGGCCCATCGTAATGGTACATCGTAATGGTACATCGTTATGGTACATCGTCGTTAGAACGACGAGTACCGTAACGAAGTGATCTCATTGTTCTCACTGTCATCTAGATCTTCACCTTCGATAAGCAAACCAATATATCAGAGATACGCAACATTGCAGGTAATGATAGCCACCCTCCAAACATCATAACACACAACTGTATTAATGTAGACTGAAAATCTGAACAGTATAAATCCACAGAACCAGACATAATGTGAGCCAGAATAATGAAATAATCTGGATAAATAACTGAATACCAATTAACAGTTATACTTTGCAAATTTTATGAATTAGGCAAAATATGAGATTGAAAACCAGTTGTTGACGTCATTATTCTAACAGGGAGACGGGTCATACTCCCTCAGCTATCACCCTTTAGCTTGATATCATTTGTGGGTGAAATAAATGGCACTATAATTACGGGGAGAACCACTCAAATCCATGAAAATATTAATTTTACACGAAAATATTTTTTTCATAACAGAAGATTCTAACAAACTTAACTTCTACATAGCTAAGTGGTTCGGTAGGTAACGCTCTCGCCTCACACACTGAGTGTCTGTGGTTCAATCCCCTGCCGAGTAGAAATATTGGGCATGTTTCCTTATACCTGCTGCCTCTGTTCACCTAGCAACAAGTAGGTACCTGGGTATTAGTCGACTGGTGTGGGTCGCAGCCTGGGGGACAAGGCTGGAAGGAACCCAAAGGAAATTAGACAGATAGTCCTCGATGACGCAATTATTTTATCGGGATATACTGGGTGGCTAACCCTCTGGGTTAAAAATCCAAACAAATCTTATTTTACATATACAAGGCTTTTGACAATGCAACATATTTAATATTACTTGGTATGTTGCAAGCTTACCGTATAGGACGCAGTGTTTAAGACTCGGTCAGTAGTGGAGGTCACCTGACACATTAATAAAGGAGGTAGTGGAGGTCACCTGACACATTAATAAAACAGGAAATGGAAGGTCACCTGATACATCAATAAAGGAGGTAGTGGAGGTCACCTGACACATCAAAGAAGGTAGTGGAGGTCACCTGACACATTAATAAAGGTGGTAGTGGAGGTCACCTGACACATCAATAAAGGAGATAGTGGAGGTCACCTGACACGTCAATAAAGGAAGTAGTGGAGGTCACCTGACACGTCAATAAAGGAGGTAGTGGAGGTCACCTGACACTTCAATAAAGGAGGTAGTGGTCACCTGACACATCAATAAAGGAGGTAGTGGAGGTCACCTGACACATCAATAAAGGAGATAGTGGAGGTCACCTGACACATCAGTAAAGGAGGTAGTGGAGGACACGTCAATAAAGGGGGTAGTGGAGGACACGTCAATAAACTAACTGGCTCACCGACGGTAAACGAGGAGTTGTATTCGTGTGACTTGTCGGGGATAAGTGACGAATTTCGTTTCTGAAGGATCGATTCTTCGCTCAGTCTTGTTTTAATAATTCATTAATGATTTATAACTGGGGATTACATCAACGTTTGAAATCCTTCAGAAAGAAAACTAGAAAGAATCGGAGCATTTAAAGCACGTAGAGAGACGTGGATAGACTTTCACAATGGTCTGAAGAGCGGAAGATGTACAGTGGAACCCCGGTTAACGAAAAAAAATAATTGCAGAAGCCTGCTCAAGTGCCATTACCGAACGAATTTACTTCCTTAAGAAAAAATGTTATTTAGGTTAGTCTATTTCAGACCCCGAAAAATACACTTCCACAAGCACTTACAATATTATACTTACATAATTGCACGATTTCCGGGGTGTTCGTTAACCGGGGTTCCACTGTATTTCAGTGCGGACCACTGCCATGCTAGACACTTTGATTATAATACATAAAATATGATTGCTATTTGTATTGAAATTTACTTAAAGGGGCAGAGGAGAAGAATGATGTTGGAATCTACCAAGCAGTGCCTTGATGCAAGCAGTGTCTTGATGCCATCAGTGTCTTGATGCAAGCAGTGTCTTGATGCCAGCAGTATCTTCATGCCAGCAGTGTCTTGATGCCAGTAGTGTCTTGATGCCAGCAGTGTCTTGATGCCAGCAGTGTCTTGATGCAAGCAGTGTCTTGATGCAAGCAGTGTCTTGATGCAAGCAGTGTCTTGATGCAAGCAGTGTCTTGATGCAAGCAGTGTCTTGATGCCAGCAGTGTCCTAATGCAAGCATTGTCTTGATGCAAGCATTGTCTTGATGCAAGCATTGTCTTGATGCAAGCAGTGTCTTGATGCAAGCAGTGTCTTGATGCAAGCAGTGTCTTGATGCAAGCAGTGTCTTGATGCAAGCAGTGTCTTGATGCAAGCATTGTCTTGATGCAAGCATTGTCTTGATGCAAGCAGTGTCTTGATGCAATCAGTGTCTTGATGCAAGCAGTGTCTTGATGCAAGCAGTGTCTTGATGCAAGCTGTGTCTTGATGCAAGCAGTGTCTTGATGCAAGCAGTGTCTTGATGCAATCAGTGTCTGATGCAAGCAGTGTCTTGATGCAAGCAGTGTCTTGATGCAAGCAGTGTCTTGATGCAAGCAGTGTCTTGATGCAAGCAGTGTCTTGATGCAAGCAGTGTCTTGATGCAAGCAGTGTCTTGATGCAAGCAGTGTCTTGATGCAAGCAGTGTCTTGATGCAAGCAGTGTCTTGATGCAAGCAGTGTCTTGATGCAAGCAGTGTCTTGATGCAAGCAGTGTCTTGATGCAAGCAGTGTCTTGATGCAAGCAGTGTCTTGATGCAAGCAGTGTCTTGATGCAAGCAGTGTCTTGATGCAAGCAGTGTCTTGATGCAAGCAGTGTCTTGATGCAAGCAGTGTCTTGATGCAAGCAGTGTCTTGATGCAAGCAGTGTCTTGATGCAAGCAGTGTCTTGATGCAAGCAGTGTCTTGATGCAAGCAGTGTCTTGATGCAAGCAGTGTCTTGATGCAAGCAGTGTCTTGATGCAAGCAGTGTCTTGATGCAAGCAGTGTCTTGATGCAAGCAGTGTCTTGATGCAAGCAGTGTCTTGATGCAAGCAGTGTCTTGATGCAAGCAGTGTTTGATGCAAGCAGTGTCTTGATGCAAGCAGTGTCTTGATGCAAGCAGTGTCTTGATGCAAGCAGTGTCTTGATGCAAGCAGTGTCTTGATGCAAGCAGTGTCTTGATGCAAGCAGTGTCTTGATGCAAGCAGTGTCTTGATGCAAGCAGTGTCTTGATGCAAGCAGTGTCTTGATGCAAGCAGTGTCTTGATGCAAGCAGTGTCTTGATGCAAGCAGTGTCTTATGCAGTGCTTGATGCGAGTGTCTGATGCAAGCAGTGTATCTTGATGCAAGCAGTGTCTTGATGCAAGCAGTGTCTTGATGCAAGCAGTGTCTTGATGCAAGCAGTGTCTTGATGCAAGCAGTGTCTTGATGCAAGCAGTGTCTTGATGCAAGCAGTGTCTTGATGCAAGCAGTGTCTTGATGCAAGCAGTGTCTTGATGCAAGCATGCTTGTCAAGATTTGATGCAAGCAGTGTCTTGATGCAAGCAGTGTCTTGATGCAAGCAGTGTCTTGATGCAAGCAGTGTCTTGATGCAAGCAGTGTCTTGATGCAAGCAGTGTCTTGATGCAAGCAGTGTCTTGATGCAAGCAGTGTCTTGATGCAATGTCAGATGTCTTGATGCAAGCAGTGTCTTGATGCAAGCAGTGTCTTGATGCAAGCAGTGTCTTGATGCAAGCAGTGTCTTGATGCAAGCAGTGTCTTGATGCAAGCAGTGTCTTGATGCAAGCAGTGTCTTGATGCAAGCAGTGTCTTGATGCAAGCAGTGTCTTGATGCAAGCAGTGTCTTGATGCAAGCAGTGTCTTGATGCAAGCAGTGTCTTGATGCAAGCAGTGTCTTGATGCAAGCAGTGTCTTGATGCAAGCAGTGTCTTGATGCAAGCAGTGTCTTGATGCAAGCAGTGTCTTGATGCAAGCAGTGTCTTGATGCAAGCAGTGTCTTGATGCAAGCAGTGTCTTGATGCAAGCAGTGTCTTGATGCAAGCAGTGTCTTGATGCAAGCAGTGTCTTGATGCAAGCAGTGTCTTGATGCAAGCAGTGTCTTGATGCAAGCAGTGTCTTGATGCAGCAGTGCTGATGCAAGCGTGTCTTGATGCAAGCAGTGTCTTGATGCAAGCAGTGTCTTGATGCAAGCAGTGTCTTGATGCAAGCAGTGTCTTGATGCAAGCAGTGTCTTGATGCAAGCAGTGTCTTGATGCAAGCAGTGTCTTGATGCAAGCAGTGTCTTGATGCAAGCAGTGTCTTGATGCAAGCAGTGTCTTGATGCAAGCAGTGTCTTGATGCAAGCAGTGTCTTGATGCAAGCAGTGTCTTGATGCAAGCAGTGTCTTGATGCAAGCAGTGTCTTGATGCAAGCAGTGTCTTGATGCAAGCAGTGTCTTGATGCAAGCAGTGTCTTGATGCAAGCAGTGTCTTGATGCAAGCAGTGTCTTGATGCAAGCAGTGTCTTGATGCAAGCAGTGTCTGATGCAAGCAGTGTCTTGATGCAAGCAGTGTCTTGATGCAAGCAGTGTCTTGATGCAAGCAGTGTCTTGATGCAAGCAGTGCCTTGATGCAAGCAGTGTCTTGATGCAAGCAGTGTCTTGATGCAAGCAGTGTCTTGATGCAAGCAGTGTCTTGATGCAAGCAGTGTCTTGATGCAAGCAGTGTCTTGATGCAAGCAGTGTCCTGATGCAAGCAGTGTCTTGATGCAAGCAGTGTCTTGATGCAAGCAGTGTCTTGATGCAAGCAGTGTCTTGATGCAAGCAGTGTCTTGATGCAAGCAGTGTCTTGATGCAAGCAGTGTCTTGATGCAAGCAGTGCTGATGCAGCAGTGTCTGATGCACAGTGCTGATGCAGAGTGTCTTGATGCAAGCAGTGTCTTGATGCAAGCAGTGTCTTGATGCAAGCTGTCGTAGTGTCTTGATGCAAGCAGTGTCTTGATGCAAGCAGTGTCTTGATGCGCACAGCAGTGTCTTGATGCAAGCAGTGTCTTGATGCAAGAGCTGATGCTTGATGCAAGCGGTCTTGATGCAAGCAGTTGATGCGCAGTCTGATGCAGCATGCCTGATGCAAGCAGTGTCTTGATGCAAGCAGTGCTTGATGCAAGCAGTGTCTTGATGCAAGCAGTGTCTTGATGCAAGCAGTGCCTTGATGCAACCTACAAAGCTAACACGATACTTGGCCATTTTGAGGAAGAAACACCTGAAACAACATTAATACTGTATAAAACTGAGTAATTAAACACCTGCGCAACAACTGGATATCTTTACTTGAAGATAAAAAAAAAGGCACAATACCGTGACTGGAACAATACACACACAACCCGCACATAGAAGAGAGGAGCTTACGACGACGTTTCGGTAAGACTTGGACCATTTACAAAGTCACACTACTTCTACCACTACCACTACTACTTCCACTATTACTCCTCCACCACTTTCTTGTGCCCTCCCCTATCTGCTGGCCTATATATAACCCCTTCTACCTGTTCTTTGTTTAAGTGTGACTTTGTAAATGGTCCAAGTCTTACCGAAACGTCGTCATAAGGTCCTCTCTTCTATGTGCGGGTTGTGTGTGTATTGTTCCAGTCACGGTATTGTGCCTTTTTTTTTATCTTCAAGTAAAGATATCCAGTTGTTGCGCAGGTGTTTAATTCCTCAGTTTTATACAGTATTAATGTTGTTTCAGGTGTTTCTTCCTCAAAATGGCCAAGTATCGTGTTAGCTTTGCAGGTTGCATCAAGGCACTGCTTGCATCAAGACACTGCTTGCATCAAGACACTGCTTGCATCAAGACACTGCTTGCATCAAGACATGCTTGCATCAAGACACTGCATCAGACACTGCTTGCATCAAGACATGCTCAGAAGCTTGCATCAAGACACTGCTTGCATCAAGACACTGCTTGCATCAAGACACTGCTTGCATCAAGACACTGCTTGCATCAAGACACTGCTTGCATCAAGACACTGCTTGCATCAAGACACTGCTTGCATCAAGACACTGCCGGCATCAAGACACTGCTGGCATCAAGACACTGCTTGCATCAAAGAACTGCTTGCATCAAGACACTGCTTGCATCAAGACACTGCTTGCATCAAGACACAGCTTGCATCAAGACACTTGAAGATATTTTGCAAAATTTTGGCATTAATTCAATACAGAGAAGATATGCGAAGACTACAGAATATGAACAAATTAGTCACTCATCCTTGTTAAACTATACGCAAAAGACGAGGTAATCAGTCCCTCAGCTAGTGACTGTATAAAGCAGATAACAGCTAGTGACTGTATAAAGCAGATAAAGCTTCTGCTTGCCGAAATATCTTTATATAATGTAATCCGGTTCTTACACATGTCTTAGTCCTCATTTTGTTGGTATTATTTGCCATTATTGCTGTTATACTGTAAAATACTCTCCTGGTCTGGTCCCAGTATTAATTAAATATAAGACCTAGACCGATTTTAATATGTTTAGAAGATAAAAATAATACTCGTAGCTCGATTGGTAGCGCACGCAGCTCACACACACAGCTCTGTGGTTCGATCCTCGGAACGGATGGACTATAAGGACGTGTTTCCTTAAGACACCTGCAGTTCCTGTTCACCTAACAGTTTAATAGGTACCTGAGTGTTAGTCGACTGGTGTGGATCGCATCCTGGGGACAAAATTGTCCTAATTTGCCCGAAATGCTCTGCATAACAAGGTGTTTTGTATATAGTAGTATGTCATTGGTATCTACCTACCTGGAGTCTACCTGAAGGGTAATCAACATTCGGTGGATCAGGGCCTGATTAAGTATGTTATTACTGCTGGCCGCATGTCGTCCAGCGTATGAACCACAGCCCGGCTGATCCAGCACCGACTTTAGGTATCTGTCGAGCTACCTCCTGAAGGCAGCCAGAGGTTTATTGGTAATTCCCCTTATGTCTGGCGGGAGGCTGTTGAACAGTCTTGGGCCCCGGACACTTATTGCGTTTTCTCTTAGTGTACTAATGGCGCCTCTACTTTTCGTGGGAAGTGATTTCTGTGTACAGATTAGGGAAAGGCAACTTCTATTGTTTCCAGTGTTATAAAAGTCTGTATTCGACTGTAAAGTCGAAACTTTTATTACTGTAAAGATACCTTGTTGTACATGTGGCTTATAGTAGTATATCTTTTTACGTGCATCATGTCAGTAGCGGCAGGAGGAAACAAGATGGAGAACCTCCTGCTTCACCATGACTCAACAATATATATCAAATATTACATCATTTTAAATCAAAATAACAGTAGGCTGTTCATCTCAGCAAATAACCTCGGAGTGAACTCTAAAGTCATGTATGTTTTTTCCCCCGTTAAATCTCTTTTTTTTTCTCTCTCTCTCTCTCTCTCTCTCTCTCTCTCTCTCTCTCTCTCTCTCTCTCTCTCTCTCTCTCTCTCTCTCTCTCTCCTAGAAAAAACGAAGAGAAGGATTTGTATTATTCATTAACAATTATTTAACTAAGCTTAACACTGTAGTATGCGCAGAAAAGTAACCTTAATCTTGATTTATCGTGATTGATTTCTCATTTACAAAACATTAGAAACATAATGACATAGCGCACTTTCTAATCTTAAATAAATGTGCAATATTTTATCTTGAAATTACAAGAGAGAAGAGATAAACGGGAGGTAATACAGAAAACATAGCCAATCTTGTATCTTCTTCAAGAGACTAACATTTTGGAGAAAGATTCAGAGTAGTAAACCTTTGATCTCCCCAGTTCTGCAAGGTGATTCAATTACAGAAAACAAGTGAATGAAACACCGCGGCAGGAGATGCAAAATAAACTCCGGTGAAGGGATTTTTACACCTCCAGAACAAAGACACACTGCTAGAAACCACTCTTCGAATTTCTAAATACAAATACACACACATTTACTGAACGGTTCAGCAAGAACCTTACAAAGACGTGGTTCAGCAACACCAAAGAGAGGGTCTTCCCTGAACTAAAGAACCATTCTATCCAGCTCTGTCTGTCCGGGGGGGAAGGAAACTTAATAAAAATATTTAATATGGTATTTACTGCAATTTGGGCTGTTTTTTTTTTGGGTTGTGTCTGGTTGACAGCGAGCAGTTTGTGGAGGCTTGGACTACCAAGGGCAGTGTTGAAATATAAACTGTGCATTGTATGATCCATACGGTTTTAGCCCTTCTTTTTTAATATAAAAATTATTAATATTAATAAATAATAATAAAATATATATTAATAGTAAAAGTTTCTACACGAAGATTATTTACAATAATAATTGTAGCAGAGAGAGTAAATAAAATGCCTGAGTGTTTTCCTATTTTACTGCTGACTATTCATCCATTTTTATTTATCTAATATAACAATTGTTCTTTTTATTTTATTTTTTCAGTATAACCAGAGGGAAGAAATTATAACCAGTCAGTAGAAGAATCTTTGTCTCTCTCTACCTACAAAGAATCTTTCTCTCTCTCTACCTACCAAGAATCTTTCTCTCTACCTACCAAGAATCTTTCTCTCTCTCTACCTACCAAGAATCTTTCTCTCTCTCTACCTACCAAGAATCTTTCTCTCTCTCTACCTACCAAGAATTCTCTCTCTACCTACCAAGAATCTTTCTCTCTCTCTACCTACCAAGAATCTTTCTCTCTCTCTACCTACCAAGAATCTTTCTACCTACCTACCAAGAATCTTTCTCTCTCTCTACCTACCAAGAATCTTTCTCTCTACCTACCAAGAATCTTTCTCTCTCTCTACCTACCAATCCATCTATTAAAATTTACACGCTACCTATCAAGTGGCAGTAACTATACGTAGCCTGGAAGCAGTGGTAATAACATATAGTGGTAATAACATATAGTTGAAAATATTAAAAATCAAATTTTCCAGTAATGATTACGTTTCAGTATTTAACATACAATAATTCACACGACTAAGGGGCAAATTAAAATGAAAATTCGTTGTTGTTTTTTTACAATTTTTTCCTAAATATGACAATTTCCATCTCCCTCGCCTCTAGACATTATTCATTTTTACCACAACTATATGCGACACTTAAAAATATTAAACTATTTTTTTTATGCGTCATACAAGTAGGGGACAGAATAAATTAGTACTCAGTAGTGGGCCAAAGATTTCATTTGGTTAACTGACTTTACTTCGTTAATGTTTGAATGATTTTAAACTTTGTTGTACCTTTGATGAGTTTTGTGGGTTTTTTTTTCTCTCCCGGAGCCCGGATCTGGGCTAGGCTTTTCTAGTGGGTGCCAGGTCAACCAGGTTCTTGTTACTGGCGACCCGCTGGCCCACATATCCATGACAGCCTGATTGATCTTGCACTTGAGACCTCTACACTTTCCTTAGAAGTGTTCTTGATATTTTATATATTCTGTTAATATGGGACCATGGATGTTGATACAGCGATCTCTTACTGTGCTCACGGTGTATCTACCTTTCCCTGAGTTTATTTTACACTTCCTCCCATGTCTCTCAGATTTAGGACTAACCCCTCAAGTATTTCCACATATACATTATCATAAAGGTACAGCCAGAGTGTTGTTGTTTAGTGCACTTCTGTAGTATAGAAGCTGTCTTCTCGCTGTCCACGAACTGGTGCCAACCACATCTCTTCCGTATTAAAGACTCTGGTGAAATGACCTATAGAACCAATATGGGTTCAGACGAGAGGTAAGCTGTATTGCATAGAAGCAGATGAGACAAGGTGGCCCGTGGCCTGGTGGCAAAAGCTCTCGCTTCACACGCTCAGTGTCCGGGTTCGATTCCCGGCGAGGGTTGAAACATGGGGCGTGTTTCCTTACACCGGTTGTCCATGTTCACTCATCAGTAAAAATGGGTACCTGGGTGTTAGTCGACTGGTGTGGATCGCATCCTGGGACAAAACTGACCTAATTTGCCCGAAATGCTCTGCATAACAAGCGACTTTCTGTATAGTAGTATGTCATTGGTGTCAGCTATGCCTGTATACCTTGTACACGTACTTGTAGAAATAAAGATATTATTATTCTAAGAAAATGGCGCATACTCAACGTGTGAGAGAACTTGACTTGTACAGAGTTTTGCAGTCTCTGATGTCAAGCACGTACGCGTTATGCCTCAGTGTTGTTAATATCTTGGCTGCCTTGTTTACAAGCTTTACTGCGTGATTCTTCAATGACACTTTGGAATCACATTTCACTCCTAGAATATCTACCACATTCCGGGTTCTAACGCACATTCTGTTCATTATTACCACAGATCCGGCATTACCATCACGCTGTTTAGACACCGTCATAGATTCTATTTTTTTCAAAATCAAATGTAACCTACTATTGATTTCTCAGGTTGATAAGAGCTGTAATCTGGCGATTAAGATAACTGAGAGCAGCTGGCATCTTCTCTTCTGCCTGTTTAGCCACAGAATTCTCTGATGAGATAACATAAGTCAGTAAAGAGTTCTATGATAATGAACTTAACTCAGTTCTTTGTGAAAAACTGACACCAGCTTGAAATTGTGTTCCATTCGCAAGGAGTAGCGCAGAGCCAGAGATTTCCAGTGCTTGCAGTTTAGCAGAGTCCCTTTTGCATACCCGTCTGAAGGTACCAGCAATGCCCAGAGCTACTACACAACTGATCTTTTATTCGTCCAGTGAATCCATATTGACGATCTCAAAGAAGCAACTGAAAGTCAAAAAATGCTGCCGTCTACCTTGAGATTATTGTCCCAAAAGTTTTGTTAGTGACTGACAGGAGTAACAGTGGTCTGTAGCTGCTGATCTGTCGTACAGGGCTTCCCTTTAGTGAACAGGAACTGTATTTGCCTTTCACATAGATGGCCATTTTTCTCTGTATAAGATAGAGTTGACAGATGCGAGTTAGAGTTGACCCGACCTCTTTCGTGGTTCATGAACAGTATTTTAGGAGGATATGTAACTAATTCTGTCATATTGACTTATAAGCAAATTTTACCAAGTTCTTTCGGCTAGCAATGAAAGTTCAGTACCTGGTTCAGGAGCTTGCAACTTGGCAGCAATATACTCAGCAAGTAAGACAGGCTTGTCTGTGGAGAATCCTATTGTAGGTAGTTGCATGCCTCGTGTAACTTCTCCAAGCTTTGTACTTAGCAGCAGCAGCAGCAGTAGCAGCAGCAGCAGCAGCCTTCCAGCAGCAATAACCAAACAGTGATGGACCCGAAAACAACTTTACATACTGGATGAAATGAATGGTTCAGAGAACCGACGAGTTGGTAAATTAGACACATATGCAACACTTGTTTCCTCCGTTTCGCCACACAGTGGCTTCATCAGTCCATACAAAGGAGAATCGTGAAGAACAGGAGGAGTATGAGGGACTGACCACCTCATACTCCTCCTGTTCTTCACGATTCTCCTTTGTATGGACTGATGAACCCACTGTATGGCGAAACGTTTCCTCAATAAAGATACCCAAGTGTTGCATATGTGTCTAATTTACCAACTTTACATACTGCCAGCGAGAAATGTAACCACACTGGACATTAAAGATAAGTTTGGCAAAGGAGTTCTCTTAGTTATTAACTTTAACCAGGTGAAGGGCATTTTATTCTGAGGCAGGAGGCTCTGAACAACGATCCGGTCAGTTTCCTTTCTCCCTCTGTCAGGTTATGGGTAGTGGTTCTTCATCTTGTTTTGTTGGTAGTTCAGTGTTACGGAGTCTACTTAGTAGTTAGGTGAGCCACAACTGGGTCGAGGGAGGAGCCAGGGAAATAGGTTGGGAAATCTACAAATATTTTCTTATCAAGTACTGCAGAAGTTAATCAAAATCCCTCTGTAGAAATGTTCAAGTCAGCAACAATTATAATATGTTGATATTTATGTTGATGAGTGTCTATATTTTCCTTCATTGAGATGGAATTGAGGTCTGTACATAAAGCACTTGAATATATTAAGCTTAATAATTATCCTAAAATAAACGTCGTTTTCACTTGATTAGGATTGACAACATCAATGGGCTTGGTACATACATTTAGGAGCGAGTGACTTTCCCATGTCTCCTAATATGTTTATTTTCCCCCAATAATCTACCTAGACTTCTTGCAAGAGCAGATAAAGCAAATTCGATAGTAATTATGGAGAAGGTAGAGTATAGAGGAAAAATAACACTATTAAAAAACGGGGGAACTGACGAGCCCCTTAATTAAGCATGCGCCACTTATACGTCCATGACCATGTCTTTATATTTGCATCCATGAGGGAAGAAATTTTAGCAAAACTCCCTGGAGTTTCACCATTACATAATGTCTCCAGAACGGCGACCATGCGTGTACGAAGGTGATAGCTCTTCACACTGTGATGGATGTCAGTAGATGGACAGTAAAACGCTTTCACAAGAAGATAATGGATGAAGAACAGATAGACACAATACCGTGACTGGAACAATACATAAATAATCCACACATTGGAGAGAGAAGGTTATGACAACGTTCGGTCTGATTGGACTATTTGCAAGTCTCACTAACACACGAAATTTTAGGAGCCAGTATATATAAACGAGGGGGACATGGACAAGTCAGAGGAACACACTGTGACTTGAAAATGGTCCAAGTCGGACTTAAACGTCGTCATAAGCTCCTCTATCTAACTTGTGCAGATATTAGATAATTTCGATATAGCTTGATCGGGACGTGTAATTATATAAAAAAAATCGCTCAGGCGCCTTGGGAATGTAATAGGTAGTGAATAAATCTTACAAGATTCCACTTTTTGATAATAAGCATCGGTACTTAAAATCGCCGGAATGTAGCCAACAAATTAATCAAATCTCTCTCTCTCATCCAGATTCTCTCTCTCTCTCTCTCTCTCTCTCTCTCTCTCTCTCTCTCTCTCCATTGGGAACCAAGCCATGAACTGGGGACTGGGAAAAACAAAAGGTTAAAATGTATAAAGTTGAAGGCCAAGGCATTAAACAATGCTTACCAAAAATAAGGAGTTTTATTTGGAGTTTTCACAACACTTGAAAATCCCAACCACAAAAAACACTAATGCTTACCTGGACTGCTGGGCGGGAGGAGGTGAAGTGAGGAGACAAAACTCACTTTCAATGGAGAGAGAAAAAGTTAGAACAGAGCAGAAACCCATAAGAATGAAGAGGAAAGATGGCAGTTGACCAAACAGGAAAAAAAAAAAGTTCTCTTACTAGATGGCGCCACATGAAGCCCTCGCACTAAAGCGAACTGAAGAAACACTGGAAAAAAATACTTATGTACAGTTCATGAACTGTAAACAAGTGTTCCTTTTCCACGACTGAACTACAGCTACCCTCGTGAAATATACTCTACCCTTTACCATCACAAAGCTCCTTTACCCAGTTTTTAAGTTCATTGAGCTGGAAGAACGAAACCAAAAGAAAAGGATACTGTCCTCTCGTTGTCAAGTGGACTTAGCCAGCTGAGCATCGGCTTAGCCAATCTGAAAAGTAATTTGCGCCACCTGCAATGTATTCAACTTGGAACTTAAACTCTTTCATGGACAGACTCCAGCTCAATAATCTGCTAATGAATTCTATAAAAAAAAATCCAAATACTGCAAGGGGTTAATGGTCAGCTTCAAGTATAAAAGGGTAACTACAAAAATCTTTAAAATGTTTCATACCCCAATCGTTTGTATATTATTTTTCAATAGTGGAATAATTTGACTCGCTGGCAGATGCTACAGGAAAAGGGACATCGTCATGATGCTATAAGAGTACGACAGACAGTCTTGTGTTAGACGCATCTGCTGGTAAGCAAACTGTTTTAGTGTTATTACGAAGCTTAAGTACTGGAAGACTAGTAAAAATTAGTAAAAAAATTCATATAGTTGAAATGTTTGAGTGGCGCTTGAGAGCAAGTAAGGGTTCTTAAGTGGTCTTTTTTGGGTACTCCGACAGGCAAGAAGCAATATCGGAGAAGCTGGGTACAAACTTACGATGGAAGTTGAGTTCCTAGAAAACTTCTCATGACTTTCTTTGTCTCAGGCGGCGCCAGAATTTCTATATTAGGGATGGCCATCTGGTTAGAAGGGTGGCTATTAGAATTATTTTGAAGCAGCGTTACTAGTATTACTATTTTTATTTGGGGTTTAGGAAAATTTTGGGGACTGAAGCCCCCCAATCACCCCTTAGCCCAGCCACTAGATTTATTATTATCAGACAGAGGAGACAAGTTATTGTTACACATAATGAAACACATAACTTGCTTGACTTTATCCTAGGAATCACTTGCGCGGCTTAGCACTTGATTCTTACTACTGCAATATCTATCAAACTAAAGAGTGGGAATTAGTACTCTACTTCTAAGAAGGATTCATAATATAGATACTATCAAAACAGCAAGGTGCCAGCTGGCCTATATACACTGGCTTCATCTCTCTTTTCTGTTAGTGTGACTTTGTAAATGGTCCAAGTCGGACCGAAACGTCCTCTCTCCTATGGATGGTCATTCAGTACAATATGTATTAGTCACATATAAACTGCATAGTCCAGACAGTGATGTAAATAGTTTAGAAAAACCGACAAGTAGAAGAAGGAGACTCTTGCGCGACATTTGGGAATCTTTACTGAGGAAACGTTTCTCCAGCCAGTGGTTTCTTCAGTCCAATACAGAGAAGAACGGCTGAAGATGACGAAATGTTGATCCTATATGCCCAGTTCCTTTTTGTTTCGACAGTAATCGTCTTGGTGTCCTTTCCCATAACAGTAAGTGCCCTTGATGTCTTGCAGGCAGTTGTCAGGAGTTTGCCTTCCCCTCGGTGACAGCTGGAGTACCTGTGAGTATTGACATCTTGTTTGCTAAATCAGCATCTCTTGTTTGTCGCTGCTAACGTACCAACTGATAATTCTTTATGTGCTGTTGCTGATTTTGATGATTAAGACACAGCTGAATTTGATTATTATGAGCCTGGTGGGTGGGTGCCGCTGCGTGTGTCGGTATCCTCCTCTTCCAAGCAGTCGTACAAACCAAACAGATATATCCTTGTTGCTGGTGCTTTTGTCCAGTGCTTGTTCAAGTACAGTGGCAGTCAGCTGAAGCCCCGGGTGGTGAGGAACCTGTCTCGGGGTGGACAGTTGGAACAGTGATGACTGGGGTACCAGAATATGCTCGAGGGTTCACTCGGCGTTGGGCAGAGGATCTTTCCCCGCCATGCTAGCCGAGAAAACTGAAAATGATGGTCCTATTATGTTTTGAAACCTCTTTTTGTCTGTAGAATTTTAGGGCGACCATATTTTCACCATTTTTTGCTCTTGAATTAGTCTCAGTGTAAGAATTACTGGTCTATCCATTGGTGTTAGCATCAGCTGAGTATCTGACTTAGTTGTTATAAACCTGCTATAAGTGTATGTTGAAAAAAGAGAGTATTATTCATTTGCAAATCTAGAGTCCATAATTTCTAACTCGTTAAATACATTTTGAATATATACACTCTGTATATACAAGATTTTTACTACCCAGAAAGAAGTTCTCTATAATGATTTTAAGACAATTTAATGACTTTGAGTTCATAAAGGTATTTACTCCATTCGATGGAATATCTTGGTACCTGAAATTCCTCAAACTCTCCTGGATGAGATGCAAAGTTCGTTTCTCTTGCATATGCAACACAAGAATGATTTTCAACCTCTTGAAATACGCAGCCAACCTGCAATAGAAATAAAATTTTACACTACAATAAATTTTTAGCAATAACTGCAGAGTAACTTCAGTCTTGACATTCCCCGATGCGAAATCATTGCAAAGACAATATTAATTTTACAAAAGAAAATATGTAGGAGCAATTCTCGTAGGAGGCCAAGTCAGAGGGTCACTAATTACCGTTTCTTTGCATGTTACCGCTCAGTGTTGTGCTAATGAAGGCAGTAACACGAAGCACACACGGTGCTCACTAATTCATAATCACGTTGTATTACAGTACCCAAATATTGTTCCGAAACACGAACTCTGGCGCTGAGGCATGGCGCTGAGGCATGGCGCTATCCATAAAGGAGGCGACGGAAGTTCGCCGCTGTATGGTAACGCCACTTTCCATTTGAACTGAAAGTGCTGACTAACTTTACTAGCTTGATATAAATATGCCGAGTACACAAACAATATATACACATCCTCGCTCCATCCCCTCTCTCTGTTTCGCTAACCACCCATCTCTCTCTCTCTCTCTCTCTCTCTCTCTCTCTCTCTCTCTCTCTCTCTCTCTCTCTCAGTTGTCATCAATACAGCTACAGCTGACCCCTCTTCGCCTTGTCAGGTATGGTAGATTACTGGTGAATCTTGTTTCTCTTTAAATCACCCAATTCTACCTCCAAGTTTTCTTTTAATGATGCGAAACAAGTTACTCTTCTACGACCTTCTATATAAAGTGGAGAAGAATCCTTCACTAAGTCATGTGGGTCGAAAGAAGCCGACTATAACGGGAGAAAGGAGCTAGTAACCCCCTCTGTGTAAATTACTAGATTTGTAAATAAGAACATTTTAAAATTGGATGTTTGAATGAGCGTGGATGTAGTATAGATGGTAAGAAAGTGTACATTGTGAATGTCATAAATGGAAAGAAGTTGTTTGAAGTCCTTGATCTGAGTGAAAAAAAGGAAGTAGGTGATTTTCAGTGGGGAGAAATAAATAGGAATAGGTCAGGTGCATATCTTAGAGAATTAGAGCTAGGGAAAGAATAGAGATAATGTTGAATTATTAGTTATGGAAGGAAAAATATAAATACAAGGATTATGTGAATTAAAATAAAGGTCCAATGTAAAAAGTGGGTTACAATATGTGTTTACTCAACTGGAGAAGTCAGAGAGGAAAATTTTTTGGGATTTAAATCGTGTGTTTAGGGAGTTTTGAACCACTTGAGAGAATAATTATGTTAGACCTGAATGCTAAAGTGGGAGAAACTGTTGTGTACGTACGTTTGGGGTGCCAGGGGTAAATGATTATGAAAGCCCTTTAATTTGGCTTTGTATATAAATAGATAATGCATATTTTAACACAGAGTATAAATAAGTACACGATATGATATAGAGCGATATGACAGCGTTTGATGAATTATGTATTCTAGATAAAAGATTGATGGGAAGACTTCTGGCTGTACATGTTTTTTAGAGGGGCAAGAAGTATATCTGATAATTGAAATTAAGACACATGTGCAACATCTGGGTATCTTTATTGTAGAAGTTTCGCCATCCAGTGGCTTTATCAATACAAATTCAAGGACATAATTTGAAGACAGTAGAACTATATACAAAAGATGAGGTAATCGTGGAGGTTCTGGAAGAACCTCCACGACTTCGGTGTTCTTCACTCCAACTACAAGCCCGAGGGACTGATTACCTCATCTTTTGTATATAGTTCTACTGTCTTCAAATTATGTCTTAGAATTTGTATTGATAAATCCACTGGATGGCGAAACGTCTACAATAAAGATACCCAGATGTTGCACATGTGTCTTAATTTATCTTGTCGGTATTATATACCATTCTTGTACAACATATCCGATAATCATTTACTATAGGGTGGATACGATACCAAACTCTTCGCCGATGCTTATAACGATACCGATACCCAATTTTCTACCAGTTCTGACAATTTTCCTATATATTTTTAATTTAATATTATAAAAACAATGTTCAAAATCATAAGAATGCTTATTGCACAAAGGGTATTAAATAACACAGGAAGGTTAAATATTAAATAACTTAATTTCTCTGTAATGATTGTTATTACTCATTACTTGGTCTGTTATATTAGTTGCTGGTTGCCAAAGGCACTTGTCAATAGTGTGTGTGTGTACTCACCTATTTGTACTCACCTATTTGTGGTTGCAGGGGTCGATTCATAGCTCCTGGCCCCGCCTCTTCACTGATTGCTACTAGGTCCTCTCTCTCCCTGCTCCATGAGCTTTATCAAACCTCGTCTTAAAACTATGTATAGTTCCTGCCTCCACTACGTCGCTTTCTAGGCTATTCCACTTCCTGACAACTCTATGACTGAAGAAATACTTCCTAACATCCCTTTGACTCATAGGAGTCTTCAACTTCCAATTGTGACCCCTTGTTTCTGTGTCCCCTCTCTGGAACATCTTGTCTCTGTCCACTTTATCTATTCCTCGCAGTATTTTATATGTCGTTATCATGTCTCCCCTAACCCTCCTGTCCTCTAGTGTCGTCAGGCTGATTTCCCTTAACCTTTCTTCGTAGGACAATCCCCTTAGCTCTGGGACTAGTCTCGTTGCAAACCTCTGCACTTTCTCTAATTTCTTGACGTGCTTGACCAGGTGTGGGTTCCAAACTGGTGCTGCATACTCCAGTATGGGCCTGACGTATATGGTGTACATAGTCTTGAATGATTCCTTAGTGAGGTATTGGAATGCTGTTCTTAGGTTTGCCAGCCGCCCGTATGCTGCAGCAGTTATCTGATTGATGTGTGCCTCAGGAGATGTGCTCGGTATTATACTCACCCCAAGATCTTTTTCCTTGAGTGAGGTTTGCAGTCTTTGGCCACCTAGACTATACTCTGTCTGCGGTCTTCTTTACCCTTCCCCGATCTTCATGACTTTATATATGGCAGGGTTAAATTCAAGGAGCCAGTTACTGGACCAGGCTTGTAGCCTGTCCAGGTCTCTCTGTAGTCCTACCTGATCCTCCATTGATTTAATTCTTCTCATTAACTTTACATCATCTGCAAACAGGGACACTTATGAGTCTATCCCTTCCGTTATGTCATTCACATATACCAAAAACAGTACAGGTCCTAGGACTGACCCTTGTGGAACCCCACTCGTCACAGGTGCCCACTCTGACACCTCGTCACGTACCATGACTCGTTGTTGCCTCCCTCTCAGATATTCTCTGATCCATTGCAGTGCCTTTCCTGTTACGTGTGCCTGATCTCTAGCTTTTGTGTGTGTGTGTGTGTGTGTGTACTCGTCTAATTGTGGTTGCAGGGGTCGATTCATAACTCCTGGAACTTACTCTTCCCTCCCTCTCTGCTCCTTGAGCTTCATCATACCTCTTCTTAAAGCTATGTATGGATCCTGCCTCCACTTCATCACTCCCCAGACTATTCCACTTCCTGACAACTCTGTGACTGAAGAAATACTTCCTAACATCCCTGTGATTCGTCTGAGTCTTCAACTTCCAACTGTGACTCCTTGTTGCTGTGTCCTATCTCTGGAACATCCTGTCTCTGTCCACCTTGTCGATTCTTCTCAATATTTTATATGTCGTTATCATGTCATCCCCTATCCCTCCTGTCCTCCAGTGTCGTCAAGTCGATTTTCCTTAATCTCTCCTCGTACGACATGCCCCTTAGCTCCGGGACTAGTCTCGTTTTGCGTGTGTGTGTGTGTGGGTGTGCTTGTGAGAGAGAGAGAGAGAGAGAGAGAGAGAGAGAGAGAGAGAGAGAGAGAGAGAGAGAGAGAGCGAGAATATGAGTAACTAGGACAATCACAAGGGAGAATATTAATGAAAATATTTTTAATCAAACATGTAATAATAATATTTTCAAGAGTATCGGCTGGTATCGGCCGGGTTTAAACCGATTCCGTAAAAATGGCTGATACCAGCCAATACCGATACAGATATTTTGGCACATCCCAATTATTTAGTTGTAGCTACTGTAAGAGTAACACATAGATAGGGGGCAAGGAGAATGACATCAGTGAGCAAGAGAGAAGTGAAAGTTTATAAATTAGAGGAGGAAGTAAGTCAGGGTAAAATATAAGGAACTGTTGTTAGAAAGATTGACTAATGAGAGTATATATAATGAGGAAGAGGTCGAGGAGGTATGGGGTTAATTTAAGACTGCACTCTTAGAGTGTGCAGCAGAAGTTTGTGGATATAGAAGGGTGGGTGCAGGAGAGAAGAAGAGCAATTGGTGGTAAAGAGTGGTAAGGGAGATAAAGTTAGCATAGGGGAGGTTTTTACAAAGTAGACGTGATATCAGAAGGAAACAATATATGGAGACTAAAAGAGAGGTTTAAAGGAAGTGTAAAAGGATCAAATAAGAGAGTGGGTGAGGATATGTCAACAAATTTTGCTGAAAATAAGAAAAAGTTGTGGAGTGAGATTAATAAACTGATAAAGCCTCGGGAACTAATGGATAAAACAAACACAAAAGATGTGAGTTTTCAGAAACGAAGGTGAAAGAATTGGGAAGATAGAGGGAATATTTTGAGGAGCTGTTAATTGTTGATGAAGAGAGAGGAAGGAAGTGATTAAATGCCTTCGACAGGGAGGTACAACATCGTTTAGAAATGAGAAAGAGTCAGCTGTGAGTGAGGGGGAGGTGCGTGAGGCAGTAGGTAACATGAAAGGGGAAAAGGCAGCTGGGATTGATGGGATCAAAACATAAATGTTAAAAGCACGTTGGGATATAGTTGTTGGTGGAATTGTTTAATAAATGTATGAACGAGAAAGGTACCTAGGGACTGGCAGAGAGCATTTCTAGTTCCTTTCTATAAAGGAAAAGAAAATGGAAGAATTATAGAATTATGCCGCACTTTACACTATTCCTGTTGCGTGTACTGATGCACAGCGGACTTGTAATGCAATACTGGGACACCATACATAGATGAGGCAGCGACCCAAATACATCATGTTAGAAAATTAATTGGTAAAGTCGCCTTCCTGTTGGAATTCGCTCGGTTTCTGGCTAAGCTTCGTTGTGCTGGCTAATCTTCGATGTAAAATGGATTTTTTGGCATTTATGCAATTAAATTTAATTCTCTGGATTAATTATCCCATATCTCCGGGAGGATAATTTATACATTACGTTTTAGCAAATCCTAATAATTTAATTAATATCATTGCCAAGGCTCCCATTATTTATTTTGAGCACCACGAGGCTTCATTACTATGCTCTAAGAGATACTTATGAGTTAATCAGTTTTCATTAAGTCTAAACTTTTAAATTTTTTGAATGTTGATTATGAATTTACAATAGCACTTTAATGCATGGTTGGGTCATACTTTTCTTTATGTACATTATCATAACTGCAGCAGACATTCCTATTGGTTTAGTAAAAAAGTCTACTACTTACACTTCCGTATCTATATTAGCAAGGATTCAACTACACTTCCCCATCAGAGGGATCCTCGAGTGCACACCAGGAGAGCAGCATACAATAGTTACAACATTAATTTAACCCCGTGTCTGGTGACATTATTCACAGCTTTAGTCTCTGGTTGAGGACCAGCCACAGTCAATCAGATCGTGAAAGCCTAAAACAAGTGGCACATAAAGAACAAAGACCTGAGACACAATATATATAATATTTCGCAATGTCTGATTTCAGGCGTGGCTAATAAATTCAATTTATATAATTTGAATATTATTGAATAATGTGTGGACACAGGAAATTAGTGTTCCAAATAAATAGTTGCTGAATATTAAGCATTCACTCTGATCAAAATTTTAAAATATTTGAAGTTATTACCAGTCCCACCAACTGAGCGTAAAACATTACATATCAATTATGTTTAGGTGTGTTACACCACTCTTAACAAAGTTATAATCCTTCCCAGCAGCCAGGTTGCATTGAACGTTTCTAAAGTTCTCGCACAAGCTAACACTAGAGTCGCCATTGCATCCAGCACTTCCATAGGAGATGTAACGAGGACAAAATCGAACCACCACGAACCAGTCAATGCAGGGGTTTACACTCTACCTTGTGGAGGCTGCGGCAGAATGTATGTAGGTGAAACAGCAAGGAACATCGAAACACGCCTCAACGAACACTTAATGCATGTAGGAACGATAACTTGAACAGCGCATGTGTGCAACACCGGAATTCCGCCAATCATCTCATGAAATTCAACGACGCCCGACTAGTGAATCATCATTCGCTGTCTCTAACACTATTAAGCAAAATAAAGGCAGCTTCACTATCTCTGAAGTTCTACCAAGAACTTAACTCAAAACAAGTATTACTACTACTAGTATTACTACACTAGTATTACTACTAATACTGCCACTAGTATTACTACTACTACTACCACCAGTATTGCAACTACTACTACCACTAGTATTACTACTACTACTACTACCACTAGTATTACTACTACTACTACTACCACTAGTATTACTACTACTACTACCACTAGTATTACTACTACTACTACCACTAGTATTACTACTACTACTACTACCACAAGTATTACTACTACTACTACCACTAGTATTACTACTACTACCACCACAAGTATTACTACTACTACCACTAGTATTACTACTACTACCACCACTAGTATTACTACTACTACTACCACTAGTATTACTACTACTACTACCACTAGTATTACTACTACTACCACCACTAGTATTACTACTACTACTACCACTAGTATTACTACTACTACCACCACTAGTATTACTACTACTACTACCACTAGTATTACTACTACTACTACCACTAGTATTACTACTACTACTACCACTAGTATTACAACTAATACACCTCTAAGCTTATATATACCCTCCATGAATATGTTGCCACAATAAAATGTGAAACGTTGCCACAATAAAATGTCACATTAGTTGCACTTGTGTCCTTTTACCTAATTTAAGACAAAATCTTGTGACGATGAGTTCTTTGCAGTGACGTTTGCCATTACCAAGCTTCATTTCTTAGTACTGGTACTTCAGCTTGTACACATTTCCTTGCAAATACTAAATATAATCTGTCTCTCTTCAATAAAAATATTTGTTTGCTCCCATTCCCCTTTCTGTTACCGTATCCTGTTCTGACCCGACTTCGTTATTGAACCATTCTCTAGACTCTTGCCATACCCCTGTACCTTCTCCTGGTGACACTTCATCAGCTGCTCTAGGTGCTGAGGCTACGCCCGTTTCTGCTAGTGCCTCTGCCTCTTGCATGCCTTTAACTATGCATCCGGCTTCCCCGAATACGGTGCGATGGTTTTTGTATCGCCCACCTACCTCAGGTAGAGCCGCTCACTGTACTACGCCTAAACGTTCCAGACCATTTGCTGACGACGGTTCTTCGATGTCTGTTCATTCCACACAAAAACGACACCCACTTCCTTTACTCACAATGTTTACAAGTACACAGTAGACTAAATTCTTTTCCCTACAACCGACATATCCAACTGATTATCTTTCTGACCATAGTATTGGTAAAGCTCTTTTACGATACGTTGGCGAAAATATATCCTTTCACGCTCTTCGAAGTGGTGCGCACATCGTTACAGTTCAGAATGCACACCAAGTTCATGAGCTTTCCAATCTTACTTCCATTGATAACATTCCAATCACAGTTCACAAGCACGCTACTTTCAATTTTTGCAGTGGTACAGTGGTTTTACAGAGTACCATTGTACAGAGTGATTTTCAATTAGCCCTTCATGTTCTTCCAATTCTCAAAGTATATACGTATGTCCTGCCCGCTCGCGGGCGGAGGCGCTTTCCCAGTAACATCGCCCGCTTAACCTTTGACTATCATGAACTTCTGTCCTCCGTTTATATCATTTATATCGCGGGTCATTGCCTAGAGGTCTGTAAAGTGGTGTCTACTCAGCAACAGTGTCGAAATTGCTTTCGCTTCGGACACCCTGCTAAATACTGCAGATCTGCGGCGGAGTGCCCGGTCTGCGGCGCCGCGTATCATGCAGATACATATTGCAGTCTTCCTCCCACTTGTCTTAATTGCGATGAACCTCATCCTTTTTTCCTAATGAATGAGAAATCCATTGTCTTAAGGCTATGGTTGTCTGTCCTGCTCCGCCTTCAGAGGAATCTTCCTCGTGCCCCTTATTCTCGAGTAGATTGGAGATCTCCAACCTTGGTGGGGTCCCCGCCTACCAGCTCCTCCGGTGTTGTGTCTTTTGGGGTCACCCCCATCTCTAATTCTTTTGCGGTTTTACCCTCTGAAACCCCCACCTCCTTACCTATTCCTACCTCTACTTCTTCTTCTTCTCGTCCACTAGTTTCTCAGTTTGCAAGGCCTCGCACGCCTGCATCTTCTTCGCGCCTATCACCTGTGAAGTTGAACCAGTCTCATAAGCTCAAGTCTCTTCGCATTCCTCTGGTGCCGAGTTCTCACCCCTTTTCTAACTCTCACACGAAGGTGGAGGTTCACACTCCTTGTGTGGTCCCCTCTTCTCCTGTTCCCATCCCCTGACTTCTTCCCCAGTTACTTTTTAGCCTCCTTCTCCTGTTCCACCGCAGGACTCTTCTGCTCCTGCAGGCGCATCTCTGCAGGTTCATACTCCCCTCTTCTCTCAGACCTCTTTGGTTCCCTCTATAGTCTCCCCGGTCTCTACTTGCACTACCTCACCTGTTTCTGAAGTCATGGCATCAGCATCTTCCTTATCCCCTGAGACACTTGACGCTATCTCCGACTATATTGTGGAGACAAAACCCTCGATGGACACCGACGTGACTCCTTCTACCCCTTCTTATTTTTCACGACCTTCGCAGCAATATTTTCCTTCACTGCATTCTGATTCCTCCTTGCTTACATGCTTTCCGTTGCCTCCACTTATTGACTTCACTGTTCCTACTTATTGTTAGCATACCTGTCTATGAATAATGAATAATTTACAATGAAATATTCGTGTGTAGCGTTACAAGTGCCCAAAATTCGTTCAGCTGTTATTCATTCTGGTTCAGGCTATGTGCTGTTGCATTCTTCTGATTCCTTTCCTATGAATCATTTAATGAGAGTGCGCTTCTTGTGCGCATTGGTATACCGTACCAACAGGTCTTTGTTCGTTCTCTGCTGCATTATACTGCAGCCCATATTTATTTGGACATATGGTATACAGTTTACTCACTATATCTCTCTCCTTCCGGTGCATTCTGTATCTCGGATATTGCATTCTTGATTTCTTCTCTGCCGCATCCCATCTTGTTAGATAATTTTAACGCTCAACATCATCTTTGGGGAGGGTCCCACTGTGACTATCATGGTGATCATTGGAGACTCTTCTCACTTCTCATCCTCTTCATGTTTTAAATATGGGTGCTCCCCCCCATTCTGACTCTCGCACTCAGTCTCTTACATTGATCTTTCTATCTGCTCCTCATCAATCGCATTTGATTACGCTTGGTCTGTTTTCCAGAATTTGCACGACAGTGATCTCTCTCCTATTATTCCTACTTATACTACGTATTCCCGACCACCTCATAGCCCCCGTTGGCAATTTGGACGAGCGAATTGGGACTTATACTCCAATCTTACCGCCTTTTGTGGGGACCCTTCTTCGTCCTCTGTTGATGAGCTGGTGCACCAGTTTTCGACCTTAGTTTTGACTGCAGCATCACGTTCTATTCCTCAAACCTCAGGCAGACATTATCAGACATGCGTACCTTGGTGGTCTCCTGCGTGAACCCGTGCATGCATTTAAAATGCTCTGCGTGGGGCTGCTATCAATATAATCGGACCTCAGGTCGTCTTTTGGATTTTAAGCGGGCAAGGGCAGTCGCTCGTCGCTTCATACGCGATGCTGAACGCACTGGTTGGCAAGATTGTTTCTACCATTACCTCGACTTTCCCTATGTGTGCGGTTTGGAAGAAGGTACGGAAGTTGTGTGGCAAGTACACTCTGGACCCAGCTCCCGTTTTGCGGGTTGCTGGTGTTAGTGTTGCGGCACCTCTTGAAGCTGCCACAGAAATTGGGAACTATCTTGTCCATGTCTCACAATGGCTTCACCTCTGTCCCTCATTTCTCTCCAAAAAGTCTCCTTGGAATGGAGCCGTATAAATGTACCTTTCACTCTCCTACAGCTAGAGTCCACGCTTTCTGCTTGCCAGTCATCGGCAGCTGGGCTTGATGATATTCATATCAGTATGCTACAACATCTTAATTCCACAGCCCTTACAGTCCTTTTGCGTCTTTTCAATCTTATTTGGACGCGAGGGGTTCTCCCTCAACGTTTCGCAAACCGGGCACCTCGGGGCTTGATACCTCTCACTATCGTCCCATTGTTCTGACCATTGCAGTCTGTATTGTGATGGAACGATTGGTGAATAGGCGTCTGATACGGTATTAGGAGACTCATAGGAGACGCCAATATGGCTTTCGCAAGGGCTGCTCTACTTTGGACCCCTTGCTCCACTTAGATACATATGTGCGAAATGCCTTTGCTAAAAACAATCCATCCTAGCAGTCTTTTTTGATCTTGAGAAGGCATATGACACCACTTGGAGGTAAAACATTTTAGCCCAAGCCCACTCCTTAGACCACGGTAATCTACCAACCTTCCTTGTTGCTTTCTTATCTGACAGACATTTTCGTGTCGTGGTGCCTCACTTTCATCAAACTTTATTCAGGCCGAGGGATTCCCACAAGGTTGTGTCCTTAGCACTTCCCTTTTTCTCTTGGCTGTGAATGACCTACCTTCCGTTCTTCCATCGCATATTTGGTCGTCACTTTGTGGATAACTTCGCTATAGCTTACGCAGGCGCTGACTGTCGCCTGGTAGCGGCCTCCCTTCAGGATGCAGTTGACCGAGTTTCCCATTGGGCCACTTCTCATGGATTTAAATTTTCTAGTACGAAAACACATTTCATTACCTTCACTAGACGTCCTCTTGTTCCAGATATTCCATTGTATTTACATGGCTCACGTATTCCAGAATGTGATACAGTCAAGTTAGTTGGCCTTCGATCGCCGGTTGACATAGAAACCTCACATTTCCTCTTTGAAGGCAGCTTGCCATGGTCGGCTGAATCTCCTTAAAATTCTTGCTCATCGTTCATGGGGAGCAGATCGCCGGACTCTCCTCTGTTTGCATTCCACCATAGTCTTGTCCAAGTTGGATTATGGCCACCAAGTCTATTCTGCGGCTTCTCTTACAACTCTTTATAAGTTAGATCCTTGGTGCCTTTCCTTCATTCCCTGTTGAAAGCCTCTATGCTGAGGCGAATGTTCCTTCCTTAGCTGATAGTCGTGATGCTCATTGCCTTCTTTACTTTGTCTGCTCTCATGACCTTTGTGTTACTTCTACGTATAGGTTGGTTTCAGACGTTAGTAGAAACCCATTATTTGTTCAGCGCCCCTGCCTACTTCGACCATTTTTTCTTCATCTTCACTTACTCCGGTTTTCTCTCCAGTTGCCCCCCTTGTATGTTCATTTAGCTTCTGCCTTATCCCTTTTTCCTTGGGAGGTTCCAACGGTTCATGTCTGTTCTCCCTTACTGCCCTGCGCCAAAGCTCTCCTACCTACGACTGATTCTCACTCTTTTTCTCGATCGCTTCTGGTCTCATGCTCATACCGTATCTGTTTATAAAGATGGTTCTAAATCTTCTGGCAGTGTTAGGTTCGCGGTGGTGTTCTCTGACGATGTTATCCGAGGTCATTTGTTAGACTCGGCTAGTATTTTTACCGCCGAGTTGTATGCCATCCTCATAGCGTTTCTCCATATTACATATATCTCTTTTTCGATGTTTCTGATCATTTCAGATTCCCTCAGCACTTTAAAAGCCGCTAAACAATTTGTTTACCTTCATTCATTAGTCCTTCGTATTCAAATTTGGTTGCGCCGTGTGCCTAGCAAAAACAAAGACGTCGTTTTCTGTAGGGTCCCTGGACACGTTTATGTGCAGGGCAATGAACAGGCGGATGCTGCTGTGCAGTCAGTGGTACGTGATCTTCCGGTTTCCTATAGAGGTATTCCGTTCAGGGATTATTTTATGGTCATCTCTGCCTGTCTTCGGTGCCGTTGGCAACAACGGTGGTCGGACATGCTCCATAATAAATTACACTCTATTAAACCGCTTTTAGGTTTGTGGCCATATTCTTACCACCATTGCCGTACTCGGGAGACTGCGCTGTCCTGTCTCTGCATCGGCCATACCCGCCTTACCCATGGGTATCTCTTAAAGCGACACCCTATTCCTCTGTGTGAAGTTTCTCCGGTCCGTATTTCGGTTCTTCACGTTCTTGTGGATTGCCCGGTTTACCAGCTGAGCTCACAGGATTTACCTTCAACACCGCCGCCGCCCTGCCTCTCTTACCTTATCTTCCGTTCTTGCAGACGGTCCTGCCTTTGACTTACAATCACTTTTTGACTTTTTGTCAGTAACTGCTTTACTGTTCGAACTTTGATACATAGCCCTTAGCATCCCTTCCAGCCCATTTCTCCCCTCACCTCTGATCCCCTCTCCACCTAGCTGTTTATAGCCCTCTCTTAATTTTCTCCCCCACAGTGCTGCATAACCCTTGTCGGTTTAGCACTTTCTTTGATTATAATAATGTGCAGACCTAATTTTACCTTACAGTATACATCAGGTATACAAGGTGATGAAATCGATCAAGCTCTATGAATATGCTGATACTGCTTCGAGTGTCACTTAATATAAGAAAATTTCTTAATAACATAAGAGTGCCTAATTAAGTTATGCCGATTCGTTATGTTTGTCATAAGCATCTTGCAGTAACTGTCCTACAGTCTTTCCATCTTAGACATTTGAGCATATCTGATTCACCTTCGGTGTCACTGTCGATCCTGGAAAGATACTGAAGGGATGATTTCATTACAGTGCCGTAAAGCGTAGTTTAGGTAGGATGAATAAACATTTTTGGAAGGCAACTATTTCTATTTAGCAAGGCACGAAAATAATTGTATCAGAATAGATTAAAGATTATATTCAACTCATGACTTGTATGTCTTTAAGAAACTCTCTGATTATCACAGATGAAATTATTATTAGTAATTTATACTTAAATTACAGTCCTTAAGATTAGTGATTGTCAAATAGGTATCAGAAAGTTTACTCTGATGTAGACAAGTTTAAACCAAAATATAAAAGGGCTGCTACAACAAATTTAAACTACTTGTGCAGTACGTAATACGACTGATCAACGGGTTAATAATAAAAGGTGCTAGACTTAAAATGGAATATCAGTGTTACAAAGCAATGTTATTTTAATTATGCATGGCAATGGAAAAGAGACTTATAACAAGTAAGAAAATACCTGGAGTCATTTCTTTGGGTCACCGCCCCCGTGGCTCAGTCTCAAACCAGACCTGCTGGTTGCTGGGCTGATTGATCGAAACTGTGAGTGTCCGCAACCGCAGGCCAAGGTATGCACCACAACCCGGTCGAGCCGGAGCTATTTTGAGGAATATGTCGAGCTGCCTCTTGAAGACAGCTAGGAGCTTGTTAGTGATCCCCCTTATGCATGAAGGAATGGCGTTGTGGTCCCTTAACATGTGCTCTCTGTCTAGTGTGCATAAATAGTAATTTTGGAGTGCAGTTTTGGTATCAATCCTCCATATCTTCCTTGTATAAATTATGATGTATTTTTGTTGCCTACTTTCTAAAAGGAACAGTTCTAGATACTTCAAGTGCTCCCAGTAATTTAGGTGCTAGGCTGAGTTTATAGGAGTTGTGAAGGTGGTCTGTACATATTTTTAGAGATATGGTACAAGCTAAGTCAAAAATATAGGTAATGAGTGGACTGTAGATAACACTTAGCTTGAATGATAGCTCTTGCGTATGCAGCCATCCCCGTAGGCGATGTTTGAAGCTGTACTATGCACTCCCAAATGGCTGAAAATAAAATAAAGTGAGTATAGTATAATTGCCCCTGAGGAGCGTACGGCAATATACATTCAGTAACTGAATACTGAACAATACTTGAGGTACTCACTTTGTTGGGCTCAAAAGCCCGCATGTTACTAATAATAATAATAATAATAATATAATATCTTTATTTACTACAAGTACATGTACAAGGTATACAGGCCTAGCTGACATCAATGACAAACTACTGTATAGAAAGCCCCTTGTTATGCTGAGCATTTCGGGCAAATTAGATCAGTGTCCCAGGATGCGGCCCACACCAATCGACTAACACCCAGGTACCCATTTTACACTGCTTGAAGAAGTGTCTTATAGTGCACTGTTAGTCTATGAAAATAATTCTCATTACACTTGGTACAACACTGCTTTGTCTTTCAATCGTTTTAAATTCACAGTAATGTTGCTACAGGAAGTTGTGCACACTTCTCTGTAATATACCACGAACGTGGATTGTCTTTGAGGTACAGCAACGTGCGATTCCCTTTCTTTGTCCGCTCTTATAGCATGGAGTGCGAGTCCTTACTGCACCATTACATAAAGCAATCTGAACTATGACGCCTCTCGCCGCCCTGGTGTTCCCTGACACAAAAGAAGTGTCGATCAAGCATGTTTCCTTTGCTTGACGAACTTCTACAGGAAGCAATGCAGAATGCTTAATTTCTTGATATATCTCGAACACTAGAGTTCATTATTGTCCCCCATGTGAATAAAGTGAGGTAGGAGTTTTCCTGTACCTTTTCTGTTGCGGTACAGAGATTAATTACTGTTGTTAACTCACATTCATTGCAACACTGGTCAGCCATGACATATCTTACTGGCGTGCCCGGGTACGGACACGTGTTATAAATTAAACTGTTGACCAAGAGACTAGCAAGATGCCATCTACCCTTTCTGAGAGGGCTGGGCCACTTGGGCTGAAAAGGGCTGAAGGGGACCTAAAGAGCTGATGCCACCCTCCCTCCTGGAGAAATTTCTCCACACATATTACAACTCAACAGTTTTTCCTGCCTTTAAAAGGGCCATTAGTACACAAGAGTTCTCCAGCCCAAAAAGAACGAGTTACCGGTAGAGTGTCATCATTGGTGTGGCATCCCGTGTTTTGAAGGTTCTAGTTATCCATCCTATCACTTTTTTTGCAGTTGCAATAATAACATTATTGCGTCCCTTGAACGTGAGATCTTCTGTCATTATCACTACAGTTCTCTCACATTTGACATACGTTCCATTGAGCCGTGCGAGTTTACCTTGTTCTCTGATTTTGTGTATATTTCTTCCGTTCTTTCATGGCGCAATAACTGAAGTTTGTCCCCACTGACCATCAGTGTTATCACTGAGAACAACTAAACATGAATAACAAAATGATTTTTGAATTAAATATAAGCTTGATCAGAGGCTTTAAATGACTTTTGTATAATCATATTATTGAAAACGTGAATACATTTCCCAGTAAAACGTAAAGAATTAAAAAGTGAAGTAAACAACACCATCAGAGTTAAAGTACGGATCTGGTGCTGTCAGCATCAGAGTTAAAGTACGGATCTGGTGCTGTCAGCATCAGAGTTAAAGTACGGATCTGGTGCTGTCAGCAGTAATGGTTATATTGCATCACTGGAAAACGGAATGAGTAATAGTTAAAAACTTCATACTGATAAAGGATTTTTTGCATTATCAGAAGGGGGATTCAGTTGGATCCATTAACATCGGAATTATATGAGACCATTGCAACTAATTCTTATAAAATATGTAAGCAGACTGATGTGATTCAGAACTAAATACACCTTTGACTGCACTAGCAGCTAAAGTGATGAATTCTAACATAGCTGATGAGCAGATTATCTGGAACCATAAGTATACCGTAGACAAGAATTTTTTATGGATATATTTTCAAGATATCGTCCGTGAATACATCCGCTTTCTGTGGCAAAAAGCCCCATTAATTTTACAGATTGGAAAGTTGTTTTGTTTGGAACAAACTCAAGTTTATTTCTTTAAATATTTATTGGTAGTCACTTAATGTACTCGACATATTCATTGAAAAAAAATGAGGCTAACAATTTTATGATGGTAATTTCCAAGGTTAAGCGAAATCTGAGGAAATTCATAATGCAGCCAACACAATTATGCAACCGGCCATTATGATGCTTTGTGAATTGAACATTAATTCTCGAAAAATTACGCTTGCAATTATTAAACATTAAGATAAACAAAATATTCCGCAAATTGCTAATGTTCTTGATTTAGAATGATATATCAAAGGGAGTACTATAAATATTATATCCTTTAATAATTACTCGGCCACGCAATTAACAAATGTCAGTTTGCATTCAGAAGTCTATAAATGTTGTTATTCCTGGGGATTAATTATCCAAATCGCAATTAGGGAGAATGTACTAATCAAAGGTGTTTGGAAACTCCACCAAAGCTGGAATGTGACTGTTAATATTAAGGGTAAATTTAATGCACTTGCAAGTGATTTCGAAGTAGCAAAGAAATATTGCTTTTGAAAGAACAGAAAATACATTTCAGATACAGTGTAATGCATCATCTAATGAATATGGAGCAGTGGCATATTTGCGTAGTGAAGAGGTGAGTAATATTTTGACGTCTAGGGTGAAGGTAGTTCAACTCACAACTCGATTTTGAAGGCTAGTCTGTCTGAGAAAAGTATCACTGTTCTGCATAACCCAAGTGCAACTACAGTGTAATAGTGCACAAAAAGCATGTTAAAGGAATAACAGGAAAAGTTGGTAGATGGATCTAAAACTTCCTAACAAAAAGAACACAGAGTAATAGTAAAGAGAGTAAAGTCTGAGGCAGCTACAGTGAAAAAGGTCTGTTCCACAAGGCACAGTACTCGCTCCCACCCTATTCCTCATCCTCATATCTGACAAATACAGACATGTAATCCAAGACTCCAACCGGACATCAACCAAATCTTTCAAATGGGCCACTCAAAACAATATAAAGTTCTATGAAAAGAAATTTCAATTACTCAGATATGGAAACCTTGTGGAAATTAAAACTGTATCAGGGTATACAATAAAAACTAACCACAAAACAGAGCGAAAAAGTAATGGGAAGGATCTGTGAGTGATAAAGTCAGGGAATCTCACCTTCAAAGACCACAACAATGTATCTACCTCGTCTGCTAGAAAAATGACAGGGACGCCAAGCCCATGATGATTCTCTTCATTTCACTTGTTCTCTCTAAGATGGAATACTGCTTTACACTAACTACCTCCTTCAAGGCAGGAGAAATTGATGACCTGGAGAGTGTACAGAGAACTTTCATGGCACACATAAGTATGATAAAGCACCTAAATTACTGGGAACGGTTGAAGTACATTGATTTGTATTCCCTGGAATGCAGGTAAGAAAGATGCTTGATAATATACTCTTGGAAAATCCTAGAGGGATTAGTACCAAAGTCCCACACGAAAATCACTCCCTATGAAAACAAAAGACTCGTGTGGAGGATGGGTACCAACGATAACGTGGACTGTATGTTACGCTAATACTTAGCTGATGGATGAATCCAAGATGTCGCAGCCACCACCAACACCTTCTCAGGGGATCCATATATTGCCACACTCTCCACAGGGCTGTATGGAAAAAATATCACATATGAGTACATAATTATTGCCCCAAAGGAGCGTATGTCCATATTTCAGTCTTAGATGGACTGAAAGGCGTTTTACTCACTGTTTTGGACTAAAAAGTCCACGCATAACCGCCGTCCCTAGGTAAAAAATTGAATGTTCTTGAATACAAGAACTGCGCAGTTCCCTGTTTTAACCAGATCATCCAATTCTTACCTTGCTCGTGTAACTTTGAGCGATGG
>WNWK01007417.1:45000-94404 GCA_009830355.1 Cherax destructor | reverse complement strand
AAGTCAAACACCACCCACACGAAAGCATCCTCCTGGGAAGCCGTCTCCCACGAAGAGCATCCTCCGGGGCACCGCTGCGTCGTACCCACACGAAGAGCATCCTCCTGGGAGCACCGCTGCGTCAAAAACCCAAGAGCATCCTCCGGGAACCTTGCCCCACACAAGAGCATCCTCCGGGGGAGCACCGGGTCAAACAAGAGCATTTCCCCTGGGAGCACCGCCTTTCCCCACACGAAGAGCATCATCCTGGGAGCACCGCTGCCACCCGAAGGCATTTCCCGGGGGGAGCCTGTACCCACAAAAAGAGATTTCCTGGGAGCACCGCTGCGTCGTACCCACACGAAGGCATCTTCCTGGGACCCCCGCTGGTCGTACCCACACGAAGAGCATCTTCCTGGGAGCACCGCTGCGTCGTACCCAAACGAAGGCATCCTCCTGGGAGCACCGCTGGTCGTACCCCACGAAAGCATCTTCCTGGGAGCACCGCTGCGTCACCCCAAAGGCATCTTCCTGGGAGACCGGGGTCGTAACCACACGAAGAGCATCCCCGGGGAGCACCTGCGTCGTACCCCCCGAAGAGTTTCCTGGGAGCACCGCTGCGTCGCCCCCACCGAAGGTTTTTTTCCCCGGGAGCTGCGTCGTACCCACACGAAGAGCATCCTCCTGGGAGCACCGCGCGTCACCCACAAGAGCATCTTCCTGGGGCAAAGTCCCCCCCACACGAAGAGCATCCTCCTGGGAGCCCGCTGAGTCGCACCCACACGAAGAGCATTTCCGGGGACCCCTGGTCGTACCCAACGAAGAGCATTTTCCGGGAGCACCGCTGCATCGCCCCCACATTAAGAGCATCTTCCTGGGAGACCGCTGCCGCCCCACCGAAGAGTTTTTTTCCCCTGGGGCCCGCGTGTACCCACACGAAGAGCATCTTAGGGGGTCACGTGGTCGCCAAGAAGAGCATCTTCCTGGGAGCACCGCTGCGTCGTACCCACACGAAGAGTTTGGGCCCCCCCGGGGCCGTCGTACCCACACGAAGAGCATCCTCCTGGGAGCACCGCGAGTCCCCCCCAACGAAGACATCTTCCTGGGAGCACCGCTGCGGTACCCCCGGAGCATCCTCCCCCGCGTCGGGAGGCTATCAACAATTCAAAAAACTGGGGGGAGAAGATAAAGTTTTTGGGATGCTGACGATGCCTGACAGACAAATACTGGGAACAAATTCCTGAGATCAGTGTTCAGGCAGGGGGGAACAGACATTCCTGAGATCAATGTTCAGGCAGGCAGTGAACAGACATTCCTGAGATCAGTGTTCAGGCAGGCAGGAACAGACTTCCCCCGAGATCAGTTTCAGGCAGGCAGTGAACAGATTTTCCTAAATCAGTGTTCAGGGGGGGTGAATCAGTCAGGGGAATATCATCAATGGCATCAAGAATACTTCCAGTGCATCCGTGACGAATGGGAATTTTTGAATCTGCTTTTCTTTTTTTGAAGTGGGGAACTATTGGGGAAAATGGGAAAAGACTTGAAAGGTGTTGCGGAACTCAAACCCATAGTTCATTGAAGGAGCAGCAGTCTCTAAACACTGGAAGAAATTTTTTCCCTGAAAAAACACCGTGTGGTGGGACACCCCCGGGGAAAAATCACCCAGATATTGTTTGGGCAATCCCCGCGGAAAAAGGACAAAGCTGCCTATGAGCGACGAAGGGCCACATGCTGCAATTTTCTTATGGCTGTACCAATTTCTCCCGAACACTGACTCGACCCTCAGGTCAGTCATGGGTACAGCCTTTACCTCGTCTCCCCCCTTTCCCCGTGGGGGGAAAGTGCAGATAAATTCCCCCGAAATGTCCAAAAAAGGGTTTTGTACCTTTTTTAAATCATTATTTTATTATTATTATTATTATTATTATTATTATTATTATTATTTTTATTTTTATTATTATTTTATTTTAATATTATCATGATCTCTTTGGTCAAACGTCGAAAAATTTCCCCCGACAGAAGAGGTAAAGATATCAGCAAACCTGCCCATTCACTTACCCGACATAATAACCTGGGAGGTACTAAGCCCACGGCCCCAAATGCCCAGATAATCACCGTGGTCCCCGGGGGTTCAGTAAACACATGTCTTACACTTGAGTTTTTTTAAGGGCCCGACACCTACCAATTTTAAGTGTAGCTGAAGGGGGTTTTTTTATCTTCAGGAAGCCCCAGATCAACATAAAAATGGTCGCCCCCCTGCAAATTGTTTAAATAGGGGGGGGAAAAGGAAGAGGTACACTTGGGGGGGAAAAAAAGCCAGTAGGATAACCCCAGCTAACCAGGAAGACAACCAGTACTTATTCTAGTAGGATAACCAAGCTAACCATTTAAAAAAAGCCAGTACTTATTGTCAGTAGGAAACCCCAGCAAACCCGGGGAAGACAAGCCAGTACTTATTGCTCAGGGATAACCCATCAGTGTAAGACAAGCCAGTTTTTATTGCTCAGTAGGAAACCCAGCTAACCAGTGTAAAAAAAGGTACTTATTGCCCGTAGGATAACCCAGCTAAGGGTTATTTAAGATATTCATTAAATGAATGAACGGGAAAAAAGTTTGACTGATGCGGGGGAAGGGAAAAGGACTGACAAGTAAGAGTGTGTGAAGTGTGACACACTGACACCAGTAAGGGGGAAGTGTGACAGACTGACACCAGAAGAGTGGGGAAGTGTGACACGACTGACACCAGTAAGAGTGTGTAAGGGGTGACACGACTGACACCAGAAGGTGGGAAGGTGACAACTGACACCAAAAAGAGGTGTGAAGTGTGCCACTGACACCATGAGGTGTGAAGTGTGACACGACTGACACCAGTAAGAGTGTAAGTGTGACAGACTACACCAGGAGTGGGGAAGGGGAACGACTGACACCAGTAAAGTGTGTGAAGGTAACGACTGCCCCCAGTAAGAGTGGGGAAGTGTAACGCACCGAAGGGGGGTGAAGTGTGACAATGACACCAGAAGGTGTGGAAGTGGACACGACTCCCCCAGGAGTGTGTGAAGTTTGACACGACTGACACCAGTAAGAGTGTGTGAAGTGTGACACTGACCCAGTAAGAGTGTGTAAGGTGACACGACTGACCCAGAAGATGGGGGGGTGTACACGACCGACACCAGTAAGAGTGTGTGGGGACACGACTAGTGACACCGACACCAGAAGGTGGTGAAGGGGACACGACGCCCCAAAAGGGGTGGAAGTTACGACTGACACCAGTAAGAGTGTGTGAAGTGTGACACGACTGCCCCCAAAAAGAGGTGTGAAGTGTGACACGACTGACACCAGAAGGGGGGGAATGGACACGACTGACCCAGTAAGAGTGGGAAGTGTCCCCGACACCAGTAAGAGTGTGTGAAGTGTGACGACAACCAGTAAGAGGGGGGAAGCGTGACACGACTGACAAGTAAGATTGAAGTGTGACACGACTGACACCAGTAAGAGGTGTGAGGTGACACGACTGACACCAAAAAGGTGTGGGTGACACGACTGACACCAGTAAGAGTGTGTGAAGTGTGACACGACTGACACCAGAAGGGGGTGTGAAGTGTGACACGACTGACACCAGTAAGAGTGAAAGTGTGACACGACTGCCACCAGTAAGAGTGTGTGGGTGACACGACTGACACCAAAAAGAGTGGGGAAGTGTGACACGACTGCCCAGAAGGTGGGAAGGTGACACGGCTGCCCCCAGTAAGGGGTGGGTGTTGAAGACTGACACCAAAGGGTTTTGGGAAGTGTGCCGACTGACACCAGAAAGGGGGGAAGGGGGACGACACCCAGAAGAGTGTGAGAAGTGTGAAGACGACACCAGAAGAGTGTGTGGTGGACGACTGCCCCCATAAAGTGGTGGGTGACACGACTGAACCGTAAGAGTGGGGGAAGGGACACGACTGACACCATAAGGTGGGGAAGTGCAGACTGACACCAGTAAGTTTTAAAGGGGGTGACAGACTGAACCAGTAAGAGTGTGAAGTGTGAAGATACACCAGTAAGAGGTGTGGTGTGACACGACTGACACCAGTAAGAGGTGTGAAGTGTGACACGATGACACCAGTAAGAGGGGGGAAGTGTGACACAACTAACCCCAGTAAGAGTGTGGGAAGTGGACACACTGACACCAGTAAGAGTGGGGGGGGGTTAAAATGGACAAAGAGTGTGTGGGACACGACCCCCCAGTAAGAGGTTGAAGGGGACAGACTGCCCCCGTGAGGGGGGTGTGACCCCTGACACCAGAAAGGGGGGGAAGTGTGACACGACTGACACCAGAAAGGGGTGTGAAGGTGACACGACTGACACCAGAAGAGTGTGGTGTGCCCCGACGACCCAGAAGGGTGTGGGGACGACTGACACCAAAGAGGTGTGAAGTATACACGACGACACCAGTAAGGGTGAAGTGTGACACGTGACCAGAAGGGGGTGTAAGTGTGCCGACTGACACCAGTAAGAGT
Source organism: Cherax destructor (assembly GCA_009830355.1). Classification (NCBI taxonomy): domain Eukaryota; kingdom Metazoa; phylum Arthropoda; class Malacostraca; order Decapoda; family Parastacidae; genus Cherax; species Cherax destructor. Next base: position 89,923 of record WNWK01007417.1, on the reverse strand, counting down.
GTGTGAAGTGTGACACGACTGAACCAGTAAGAGTGTGAAGTGTGCCGGGCTGACACCAGAAGGTGTGAAGGGACACGACTGACACCAGTAAGAGTGGACACAAGGACTGTCTGAACTGTGAGTTTACAGGTGTGTCAGAGTAAGGCTTTCACCACGATACATCATATTTCTGACAGCTATCAATTTTTATTTTAAATATAATATATATATATATATATATATATTATATATATATATATATATATATATATATATATATATATATATATATTAAGTTTAGTCGGAACAAACTGACAAGGTTGAGACTTTTTAGAAAAAAAAAATATATATATATATATATATATATATATATATATATATATATATATATATATATATATATATATATATATATATATATATATATAGTTCTAATATGTCTCAACCTGTTTGATTCCGACTAGTAACAACAAAGTTCCGACTAGTAACTTAACTGAGCGGTTCCGACTAGAACGTAACTATAAAAACCCAGGCCATACAAAGAAAGGTCAAAAATCAGAAATGGGCAGCCCCAAAATTTACACAGAGCGTGTGTATTTAAATTTTTGCTCCCTTCCCCCCCTTTTCTCCTTTTTTTTTTTTTTTCTCTCTCTCTCTCTCTCTCTCTCTCTCTCTCTCTCTCTCCCCTCTTTCCCCCCTCACAACCCTTTATTTCCTCCTCCTCTCTCTCTCCCTCCCTCGCACCGCCTCCTCCTCCCCCCCTTTTTTCTCAACGATAAACAGGGGGGGGGAGCAATTTTTCCCCCCTTCCCCTTTTCCTTCACCCCCCCCTCCCCTGTACTTGAGGTGGAGAACGAAGGAAAATTAATTTGGGGTAGGAGGAAACCCCCGGATTTACTCCCCTAATGAGACCCTTTCACGTGTCCCCCTGACCAGAATGAGTTTGTGTCCCCTCATGTTCCCCCCCCCCTCCTTTTTTCCTCCCCCTCTCTATTTCCTCCCTCCCATCTCTATATTCCTCCCCCCTCTCTATATTCCTCTCCCCCCATTTTCCCCCCCTCACCTCTCTATCTTCCTCCCTTTTTTTTTTATCTTCCTCCTCCCCCTCTATTTTCCCCCCCTCCCATCTCTATATTTACCCCCCCCTCTCTATATTCCCTCCCCCCTCTTTCCTTCCCCCCTCTATATTCCTCCCTCCCCTTTATTTCCTCTTTTTTATTTTCCCCCCCTCACCCTCTATCTTCCTCCCTTCCCTCTTTATTTTCCCCCCCTCACCTCTCTATTTTCCCCCCCTCCCATCTCTATTTTCCCCCCCTCCTCTCTATTTCCCTCCCTCTCTATATTCCTCTCCCCCTCTATATTCCTCCCTACCCTTTTATCTTCCTCATCCCATTTTTACATTCCTCCCCCCTTCTCTATATTCCCTGCCCCTCTCTAATTCCTTCCCCCCCTCTCTATATTCCTCTCTCCCTTTCTTTTCCTCCCCCCTTTTCTATCTTCCTCCCCCCCTTTTTATTTCCCCCCCCTCACTTCTATCTTCCCCCCCCCCATCTCATATTCCCCCCCCCCCTCTATTCCACTCCCCCCTCTCTATATTCTTCCCCCCTTTTATATTCCTCCCTACCCTCTCTATTTCCCCCTCTCCCCATCTCTAATTCCCCCCCCCCCCTCTCTATATTCCTCTCTCCTCTCATTTCCCCCCCCCCCTTTATATTCCTCCCCCTTTTTTTATTCCTCCCTTCCCTCATCTTCCCCCCCCCCCTCTCTATCTTCCTCCCTTCCCTCTATTTCCCTCCCTTCCCTCTCTAGCCTCCTCCCCCCCCCTCTCTATTTCCCTTTTACCCCTTTTATCTTCCCCCCCCCTCTAAACTTTTTTCCCCCCATCTCTATTTCCCCCAAAACCTCTCTACTTCCTCCCCCCTAAAACTTCTTCCCTCCCATCTCTATTTCCCCCAAAATTCCCTTCTATCTTCCTCCCTCCTCTCTATCATTCTCCCCCCCTCTCTATCTTCCTACCCTCTCTATCTTCCTCCCCCCCCCCCGCTCCCTCTATCTTCCTCCCTCCCCTCTTCATTCTCCCCCCCTTTATCTTCCTCAACCCTCTCTATTTTCCCCCCCTCCCTCCCTCCGCCCCTTTTTATCTTCCTCCCCCCCCCTCTATCATTTCTCTCTCCCCTCTCTATCTTCTCCTTTCCCCCCTCACTTCCCTTGTATCCCTTTTTGAGTCTCCCATTTCCATCTCTCTTTTTTCCTTTTTTCTCTCATTCCCTACTAAATAAACTTTTTTCTCTCTCTCTCTCTCTCTCTCTCTCTCTCTCTCTCTCTCTTCCTTTTCCCCCACTCTTTTTCCCCACCTCTCCATTTTCAGCCCCCCTTTCCCCCTTTTTTTTCCCCCCTTTCCTTTCTTCGTTATTTTTTCTCCCTCTTTCCTCCCAGGGAGGGGCATAGGGGAAAAAAATTTTCCCCCGCTTTTTTCCCTGCACAACAGACGTTGGGGAAATTTTGGGGGCCCAAAAGGGGGGGTCCCCCCAAAAAAAAAAACGTTTACCACACAAGAGCAATTATTTGTTGGTTTTCTGTTTTTTTTAATTTAAATTTTGGTTTCCCTTAATAATTAAACATCTTAAAAAATGAGTTATTCGTTTAAAATCATCAGTAAATTATTTTTTAAAAAAAATTGATACAGTAAAACACAACAAAACACACACACACACACACACACACACACACACACACACACACCACACACACACACACACACACACCACACACACACACAAACCACACACACACACACACCACACAACCCACACACACAAAACACACACACACACAACACACACACACACACACAAAACCACACACACAACACACACACACACACACACACACAAAAACACACACGCACACACACACAAACACACACACACACGCACACACACACAAAACCACACACACACAAAAAAACACACCAAAAAACCCACAAAACGAAAATATCTAACTGTCCAATATTGTGAAAGGTTGAAGATTTAAGGAAGACGGGGGCGCTTTCGTGAATAGCTTTGGGCTGAGCCCCCCCCTTTCTCTCTTTTTTTTCTCTGAGGAAGAGCACGACCTGAGAGAGAAACGGGGAAAGGGGTGTGTGTGTGTGTGTGTGTGTGTGTACTCACCTATTTGTACTATCTATTTGTGGTTGCAGGGGCAAGACATAGCTTGGCTCGGGGTCCTTTTTCCCTCCCATGAGCTTTATCATCCCCGTCTTAAAACTGTGTATGGTTCCTGCCTCCACTATGTCTTTCTCTAGACTTTCCACTTCCTGACTACTCTGTGGCTGAAGAAATGCTTCCTAACTCCCTTTGACTCATCTGATTTTTCAGCCCAGTTGTGTCCCCTTGTTTCTGTTTCCCCCTCTCTGGAACATCCTGTCACTGTCTACCTTGTCAATTCTGAGTTTTGTATGTCGTTATCATTTTTCCCCCTAACCCTCCTGTCCTTCAGTGTCGTCGGGTTTCCCCCTTAACCTTTCTTCGTAGGAAAACCCCCTTAGTTGGTGTGTGTTTTGTGTACGAAACACCAAATCTTCGCCCCGTGGGAAAATTCCCCGGGCCCTCCGTGCGTGAAGCAAGAGCGCTACCCCCCTGTTTTTGGGGGGTGTGTGTGTGTGTGTGTGTGTGTGTGTGTGTGTGTGTGTGTGTGTGTGTGTGTGTGTTTGTACTCACCTAGTTGTACTCCTAGTTGTGGTTGCAGGGCGGACATAGCTCCGGCCCCCCCTTTTCACGGCCCATGGCACTCCCCCGCCATGAGCACACCCCTTTAAAGCTGATGGAACCTGCCTCCAACACGCTTCCCAAGCTATTCCACTTCCGACTACTCTGTGACTGAAGAAATTTTCCCCTAACATCCCTGTGATTCATCTGAGTCTTCAACTTCCAACTGTGTCCCCTTGTTGCTGTGTCCCATCTCTGGAAATTTTTTCTTTAACCTTGTCAATTCCTCTCAGTATTTTATATGTCGTTATCATCCCCCCCTATCTCCCTGTCCTCCAGTGTCGTCATTTTGTTTCCCTTAACCCCCCCCTCAGGACCCCCCCTTCCCCCGGACATCTTTTGAAACCTTTGCACTTTCTTAGTTCTTTACGTGCTTGGCTAAATGTGGGTTCCAAACTGGTGCTGCATACCCAGTATGGGCCTAACGTACACAGTGTACAGGGTCTTGAACGATTCTTTATTAAGATGTCGGAATGCTGGTCTTAGGTTTGCTAGGCGCCCGTATGCTGCAGCAGTTATTTGGTTGAGTGCGCCTCAGGAGATGTGCCTGGTGTTATACTCACCCCAAGATCTTTTCCTTGATTGAGGTTTGTAGTCTCTGGCCCCCTAGACTGTACTCCGTCTGCGGTCTTCTTGCCCTTCCCCAATCTTCATGACTTTGCACTTGGTTGGGTTGAACTCCAGAAGCCAATTGCTGGACCAGGCTTGCAGCCTGTCCAGATCCCTTTGTAGTTCTGCCTGGTCCTCTTCCGATTGAATTCTTCTCATCAACTTCACATCATCTGCAAACAGGGACACTTCGGAGTCTATTCCTTCCGTCATGTCGTTCACAAACACCAGAAACAGCACCGGTCCTAGGACTGACCCCTGTGGAACCCCACTCGTCACCGGCGCCCACTCTGACACCTCGCCAAGGACCATGACTCGCTGCTGTCTTCCTGACAGGTATTCCCTGATCCATTGTTGTGCCTTCCCTGTTATCCCTGCCTGGTCCTCCAGATTCTGCACTAATCTCTTGTGTGGAACTGTGTCAAACGCCTTCACAGTCCAAGAATATGCAATCTACCCACCCCTCTCTCTTGTCTTACTGCTGTCACCCTGTCATAGAACTCCAGTAGGTTTGTGACACAGGATTTCCTGTCCCTGAAACCGTGTTGGCCGTCGTTGATAAGCTCATTCCTTTCTAGGTGCTCCACCACTCTTCTCCTGACTATCTTCTCCATGACCTTGCATACTATACATGTCAGTGACACTGGTCTGTAGTTTAGTGCTACGTTCCTGTCTCCTTTTAAAAAATTTGGGAAATACATTTGCTGTCTTCCATACCTCAGGTAGTTGCCCTGTTTCGATAGACGTGTTGAAGATCATTGTTAGTACACATAGCTCCTCTGCTCCCTCTCTCAGGACCCATGGAGAAATGTTGTCCGGCCCCATCACCTTTGAGGTATCTAGCTCGCTTAGTAGCCTCTTCACTTCCTCCTCAGTTGTGTGTATTATGTCCAGTACCTGATGGTGTACCCTGCCCTCCTCCTTTCTGGAGGCGCTTCTATCTCCTCTGTGAACACTTTTGAATCTCATGTTGAGCTCTCACACACCCTTTGTGGTCATTTCTTGTGACCTCCTCCTACCTTCCTCAGCCTGATCACCTGGTCCTTTACTGTTGTTCTCCTCCTGATGTGGCTGTACAACAGCTTTGGGTCAGATTTTTTTCGCTGCTATGTCATTTTCGTATTGTCTTTGGGCTTCCTTCTTACCTGTATATTCATTTCTGGCTCTACGACTGCTCTCCTTATTCTCCTGGGTCCTTTGCCTTCTATACTTCTTCCATTCCCTGGCACACTTGGTTTTGGCTTCCTGCACCTTTGGGTGAACCATGGACTCATCCTGGCTTTTTCGCTTCTCCTGTTACCCTTGGGTATAAACCTTCCTCAGCTTCCGTGCAAATTGTTGTGTGTGTGTGAAGGGCGACCAAAAAAAAAAAAAGGGAGATAATTTCAATTATTCTTCCCTACCCCATCTCCCCTCAGCCCTCCCCTTCCCCATCTCTATTATCCAAACCCTCCCCCTTCCTCCCTCTCCCCTCACCAGCACCCCTCCCCTGGTTCAATCATCAGGGGGTTGATAAGAGGGGAACACAGCCTGGGAGAAGGGAGGGAGGGATGGGTAGAAGGGATGGGGAGGGGAGAGGTGCCAGACTATATACTGAACTGAGTCAAATTGCTTGTTCTCCCTAACCCCCCGTGGTGCAGGGCTCTTAATCCAGGTGACAGGAGCCACTCTTCCCCCTTGCTTGCAGTACCTTGATAACCTTTCACCCTCTAAGAGCAGCTTGGCCCTCACGGGTTTGGCACTTGCAGATTAGTATCGTAATAACAATAATAATAATAATAATAATAATAATAATAATAATAATAATGATTATAATGATAATAATAATAATAATAATAATAATAATAATAATAATAATAATAATAATAATAATAATAATAATAATAATAATAATAATAATTTCTTGTCCTCCATTCTATCTGTTCTTCCTACTCCACTCTCTCCCTTCTCTTCCTTTTCCTCCTTCTCCACCTCCTGCTCCTCTTCCTGCTCCTCCTCCATTTCGGAGTCCTTCTCCACCTCCTGCTCCTCTTCCTGCTCCTCCTCCTCCTCTTCCTGCTCCTCCTCCTCCTCTTCTTCCTGCTCCTCCTCCTCCTCTTCCTGCTCCTCCTCCTCCTCTTCCTGGTCCTCCTCCTCATCTTCCTGCTCCTCCTCCTCTTCCTGCTCCTCCTCCTCATCTTCCTGCTCCTCCTCCTCCTCTTCTTCCTGCTCCTCCTCATCTTCCTGCTCCTCCTCCTCATCTTCCTGCTCCTCCTCCTCATCTTCCTGCTCCTCCTCCTCATCTTCCTCCTCCTCTTCCTGCTCCTCCTCCTCCTCTTCCTGCTCCTCCTCCTCCTCTTCCTGCTCCTCCTCCTCCTCTTCCTGCTCCTCCTCCTCCTCTTCCTGCTCCTCCTCCTCCTCGAGGCAGTTCCTGGTGCATGCGTCGGACTGAAGGCTGGCACCAACATCCTGGTTGATCAGGCTGTTAAGAACCTCGCTGTGGAGGCCATGACCTCCGGAAGCGACCCCAGGTAAACTCCAGGTAAACTAGAGGTAAACTCCAGGTAAACTAGAGGTAAACTCCAGGTAAACTAGAGGTAAACTCCAGGTAAACTAGAGGTAAACTCCAGGTAAACTAGAGATAAACTCCAGGTAAACTAGAGATAAACTCCAGGTAAACTAGAGGTAACCTCCAGGTAAACTAGAGGTAAACACCAGGTAAACTAGAGGTAAACTCCAGGTAAACTAGAGATAAACTCCAGGTAAACTAGAGGTAAACTCCAGGTAAACTAGAGGTAAACTCCAGGTAAACTAGAGATAAACTCCAGGTAAACTAGAGATAAACTCCAGGTAAACTAGAGATAAACTCCAGGTAAACTAGAGGTAAACTCCAGGTAAACTAGAGGTAAACTCCAGGTAAACTAGAGATAAACTCCAGGAAACTAGAGATAAACTCCAGGTAAACTAGAGATAAACTCCAGGTAAACTAGAGATAAACTCCAGGTAAACTAGAGGTAAACTCCAGGTAAACTAGAGGTAAACTCCAGGTAAACTAGAGATAAACTCCAGGAAACTAGAGATAAACTCCAGGTAAACTAGAGATAAACTCCAGGTAAACTAGAGATAAACTCCAGGTAAACTAGAGATAAACTCCAGGTAAACTAGAGATAAACTCCAGGTAAACTAGAGGTAAACACCAGGTACATTAGACGTAAACTCCAGGTAAACTAGAGATAAACTCCAGGTAAACTAGAGATAAACTCCAGGTAAACTAGAGGTAAACTCCAGGTAAATTAGACGTAAACTCCATGTAAACTATAGGGACATTCAGGTAAACTCCAGATAATCTCAGGGTATTCCTCCAGTAAAGGTATACCTGCACGCACACACATACACATGTATACAATTGCTGTATACCACCAGGTTTGTCATTCTGCCAGCAGCAGGTGTATAAATTCCTCTTCCACTTAAAACGCATACAGAAATATACATACATATATATATAGCTTTGACACTCAGGCTGACACAGCCGCTCGCCAGAAAATAAAGGAAAAAAAGCTTTAGGTTAAAACAAGTGAGCATCGAGGCGGAGATAATGTCAACAAAGGCTGGAACACAACCTGACACAAGGCTGGTTCCCAGGACCCTGTAAGTGATACAGCCACACTGCCTTTGATCTACACCAGCATTAATTACGACTTGTGAAAAGAGAGTTATAGCATTCTCCCTTGCTCCCTCTGTTTTCTCTCTCTCTCTCTCTCTCTCTCTTCTCTCTCTCTCCTTCTTACTTTCTCTCTCTTTCTCTCTACGTTCTCCTTCTCTCTCTCTCTCTTCCTCTCTACGTTCTCTCTCTCGTCTTACTTTCTCTCTCTCTCTTACGTTCTCTTCTCTCGTTCTCTCTACGTTCTCTTTCCCCCCCCTTGAGACAGCTGGCGCGAAATGTTACTAGAAACGAACTTGTGGTCTCCTTAACTTTATTTCGTTATAAGAACCGTCACCATCGCCTCACTTGCCTTGCTGTGTTGTACCAACACTGTCATGCTGTGTTGTACCAACACTGTCATGCTGTGTTGTACCAACACTGTCATGCTGTGTTGTACCAACACTGTCATGCTGTGTTGTACCAACACTGTCATGCTGTGCTGTACCAACACTGTCATGCTGTGTTGTACCAACACTGTCATGCTGTGTTGTACCAACACTGCCATGCTGTGATGTACCAACACTGCCATGCTGTGATGTACCAACACTGTCATGCTGTGTTGTACCAACACTGCCATGCTGTGCTGTACCAACACTGTCATGCTGTGATGTACCAACACTGCCATGCTGTGATGTACCAACACTGTCATGCTGTGTTGTACCAACACTGTCATGCTGTGTTGTACCAACACTGCCATGCTGTGATGTACCAACACTGCAATGCTGTGCTGTACCAACACTGTCATGCTGTGTTGTACCAACACTGTCATGCTGTGTTGTACCAACACTGTCATGCTGTGTTGTACCAACACTGTCATGCTGTGTTGTACCAACACTGCTATGCTGTGCTGTACCAACACTGTCATGCTGTGTTGTACCAACACTGTCATGCTGTGCTGTACCAACACTGCTATGCTGTGATGTACCAACACTGTCATGCTGTGTTGTACCAACACTGTCATGCTGTGCTGTACCAACACTGCCATGCTGTGTTGTACCAACAGTGTCATGCTGTGTTGTACCAACACTGTCATGCTGTGTTGTACCAACACTGCCATGCTGTGATGTACCAACACTGTCATGCTGTGTTGTACCAACACTGTCATGCTGTGCTGTACCAACACTGTCATGCTGTGTTGTACCAACACTGTCATGCTGTGTTGTACCAACACTGTCATGCTGTGCTGTACCAACACTGCCATGCTGTGCTGTACCAACACTGTCATGCTGTGTTGTACCAACACTGTCATGCTGTGATGTACCAACACTGCTATGCTGTGTTGTACCAACACTGTCATGCTGTGCTGTACCAACACTGCCATGCTGTGATGTACCAACACTGTCATGCTGTGTTGTACCAACACTGTCATGCTGTGATGTACCAACACTGCCATGCTGTGCTGTACCAACACTGTCATGCTGTGTTGTACCAACACTGTCATGCTGTGATGTACCAACACTGCCATGCTGTGTTGTACCAACACTGCCATGCTGTGTTGTACCAACACTGTCATGCTGTGTTGTACCAACACTGTCATGCTGTGTTGTACCAACACTGCAATGCTGTGTTGTACCAACACTGTCATGCTGTGTTGTACCAACACTGTCATGCTGTGTTGTACCAACACTGCCATGCTGTGATGTACCAACACTGTCATGATGTGTTGTACCAACACTGTCATGCTGTGTTGTACCAACACTGCCATGCTGTGATGTACCAACACTGTCATGCTGTGTTGTACCAACACTGTCATGCTGTGTTGTACCAACACTGCCATGCTGTGATGTACCAACACTGTCATGCTGTGTTGTACCAACACTGTCATGCTGTGTTGTACCAACACTGCCATGCTGTGTTGTACCAACACTGTCATGCTGTGTTGTACCAACACTGTCATGCTGTGTTGTACTAACACTGTCATGCTGTGTTGTACCAACACTGCCATGCTGTGATGTACCAACACTGTCATGCTGTGTTGTACCAACACTGTCATGCTGTGTTGTACCAACACTGTCATGCTGTGATGTACCAACACTGTCATGCTGTGTTGTACCAACACTGTCATGCTGTGTTGTACCAACACTGCCATGCTGTGATGTACCAACACTGTCATGCTGTGTTGTACCAACACTGCCATGCTGTGATGTACCAACACTGTCATGCTGTGTTGTACCAACACTGTCATGCTGTGTTGTACCAACACTGTCATGCTGTGTTGTACCAACACTGTCATGCTGTGTTGTACCAACACTGTCATGCTGTGTTGTACCAACACTGTCATGCTGTGTTGTACCAACACTGTCATGCTGTGTTGTACCAACACTGCCATGCTGTGTTGTACCAACACTGCCATGCTTTGTTGTACCAACACTGTCATGCTGTGCTGTACCAACACTGTCATGCTGTGTTGTACCAACACTGCCATGCTGTGATGTACCAACACTGTCATGATGTGTTGTACCAACACTGTCATGCTGTGTTGTACCAAAACTGTCATGCTGTGTTGTACCAACACTGCCATGCTGTGATGTACCAACACTGTCATGCTGTGTTGTACCAACACTGTCATGCTGTGTTGTACCAACACTGTCATGCTGTGTTGTACCAACACTGTCATGCTGTGTTGTACCAACACTGCCATGCTGTGATGTACCAACACTGTCATGCTGTGTTGTACCAACACTGTCATGCTGTGATGTACTAACACTGCCATGCTGTGTTGTACCAACACTGTCATGCTGTGATGTACCAACACTGTCATGCTGTGTTGTACCAACACTGTCATGCTGTGTTGTACCAACACTGCCATGCTGTGATGTACCAACACTGCCATGCTGTGTTGTACCAACACTGCTATGCTGTGTTGTACCAACACTGTCATGCTGTGTTGTACCAACACTGTCATGCTGTGTTGTACCAACACTGTTATGCTGTGTTGTACCAACACTGCCATGCTGTGATGTACCAACACTGCCATGCTGTGTTGTACCAACACTGCCATGTTGTGTTGTACCAACACTGCCATGCTGTGTTGTACCAACACTGTCATGCTGTGCTGTACCAACACTGCCATGCTGTGTTGTACCAACACTGTCATGCTGTGTTGTACCAACACTGCCGTGCTGTGCTGTACCAACACTGCCATGCTATGTTGTACCAATACTGCCATTTTGTGTTGTACCAACACTGCCATGCTGTGTTGTACCAACACTGTCTTGCTGTGTTGCACCAACACTGCCGTGCTGTGCTGTACCAACACTGCCATGCTGTGCTGTACCAACACTGCCATGCTGTGTTGTACCAACACTGTCATGCTGTGTTGTACCAACACTGCCATGCTGTGATGTACCAACACTGTCATGCTGTGTTGTACCAACACTGTCATGCTGTGCTGTACCAACACTGCCATGCTGTGTTGTACCAACACTGTCATGCTGTGCTGTACCAACACTGTCATGCTGTGTTGTACCAACACTGTCATGCTGTGTTGTACCAACACTGCCATGCTGTGTTGTACCAACACTGTCATGCTGTGTTGTACCAACACTGTCTATGCTGTGTTGTACCAACACTGTCATGCTGTGTGTACCAACACTGTCATGCTGTGCTGTACCAACACTGCATGCTGTGTGTACCAACACTGCCATGCTGTGTGTACCAACACTGTCATGCTGTGCTGTACCAACACTGCCATGCTGTGTGTACCAACACTGTCATGCTGTGTTGTACCAACACTGTCATGCTGTGTTGTACCAACACTTTGCATGCTGTGTGTACCAACACTGTCAGCTGCTGTGTTGTACCAACACTGTCATGCTGTGCTGTACCAACACTGTCATGCTGTGCTGTACCAACATGCATGCTGTGTTGTACCAACACTGTCATGCTGTGCTGTACCAACACTGCCATGCTGTGCTGTACCAACACTGCCATGCTGTGTTGTACCAACACTGTCATGCTGTGCTGTACCAACACTGCATGCTGTGTTGTACCAACACTGCCATGCTGTGCTGTACCAACACTGCCATGCTGTGTGTACCAACACTGTCATGCTGTGTTGTACCAACACTGTCATGCTGTGCTGTACCAACACTGCCATGCTGTGTGTACCAACACTGTCATGCTGTGTTGTACCAACACTGTCATGCTGTGTTGTACCAACACTGTCATGCACATGTATGTGTACCAACACTGTCATGCTGTGTTGTACCAACACTGCATGCTGTGTGTACCAACACTGCCATGCTGTGTGTACCAACACTGCATGCTGTGTTGTACCAACACTGTCATGCTGTGTGTACCAACACTGCCATGCTGTGTTGTACCAACACTGTCATGCTGTGATGTACCAACACTGTCATGTGTGTTGTACCAACACTGTCATGCTGTGTTGTACCAACACTGCCATGCTGTGATGTACCAACACTGCCATGCTGTGTTGTACCAACACTGTCTATGCTGTGTTGTACCAACACTGTCATGCTGTGTGTACCAACACTGTCATGCTGTGTTGTACCAACACTGTCATGCTGTGTTGTACCAACACTGCCATGCTGTGATGTACCAACACTGCCATGCTGTGTTGTACCAACACTGTCATGCTGTGTTGTACCAACACGCCATGCTGTGCTGTACCAACACTGCATGCTGTGTGTACCAACACTGCCATGCTGTGATGTACCAACACTGTCATGCTGTGTTGTACCAACACTGTCATGCTGTGTTGTACCAACACTGCCATGCTGTGATGTACCAACACTGCAATGCTGTGCTGTACCAACACTGTCATGCTGTGTTGTACCAACACTGTCATGCTGTGTTGTACCAACACTGTCATGCTGTGTTGTACCAACACTGTCATGCTGTGTTGTACCAACACTGCATGCTGTGCTGTACCAACACTGTCATGCTGTGTTGTACCAACACTGTCATGCTGTGCTTGTACCAACACTGCTATGCTGTGTGTACCAACACTGTCATGCTGTGTTGTACCAACACTGTCATGCTGTGCTGTACCAACACTGCTCATGCTGTGTTGTACCAACACTGCCATGCTGTGTTGTACCAACACTGCCATGCTGTGTTGTACCAACACTGCCATGCTGTGATGTACCAACACTGTCATGCTGTGTTGTACCAACACTGCCATGCTGTGATGTCCAACACTGTCATGCTGTGTTGTACCAACACTGTCATGCTGTGTTGTACCAACACTGTCATGCTGTGTGTACCAACACTGCCATGCTGTGCTGTACCAACACTGTCATGCTGTGTTGTACCAACACTGTCATGCTGTGTGTACCAACACTGCATGCTGTGTTGTACCAACACTGTCATGCTGTGCTGTACCAACACTGCCATGCTGTGTTGTACCAACACTGTCATGCTGTGTTGTACCAACACTGCCGTGCTGTGCTGTACCAACACTGCCATGCTGTGTTGTACCAATACTGCCATTTTGTGTTGTACCAACACTGCCATGCTGTGTTGTACCAACACTGTCTTGCTGTGTTGCACCAACACTGCCGTGCTGTGCTGTACCAACACTGCCATGCTGTGCTGTACCAACACTGCCATGCTGTGTTGTACCAACACTGCCATGCTGTGCTGTACCAACACTGCCATGCTGTGCTGTACCAACACTGCCATGCTGTGCTGTATCAACACTGTCATGCTGTGTTGTACCAACACTGCTATGCTGTGCTGTACCAACACTGCCATGCTGTGCTGTACCAACACTGCCATGCTGTGCTGTATCAACACTGCAATGCTGTGTTGTACCAACACTGCCATGCTGTGCTGTACCAACACTGCCATGCTGTGCTGTACCAACATTGCCATGCTGTGTTGTACCAACACTGCAATGCTGTGCTGTACCAACACTGCCATGCTGTGCTGTACCAACACTGCCATGCTGTGTTGTACCAACACTGCCATGCTGTGCTGTACCAACACTGCCATGCTGTGCTGTACCAACACTGCCATGCTGTGCTGTACCAACACTGCCATGCTGTGCTGTACCAACACTGCCGTGTTGTGGTTTACCAACACTGCCATGCTGTGCTGTACCAACACTGCCATGCTGTGCTGTACCAACACTGCAATGCTGTGATGTACCAACACTGCCATGCTGTGTTGTACCAACACTGCCATGCTGTGCTGTACCAACACTGCCATGCTGTGCTGTACCAACACTGCCATGCTGTGCTGTACCAACACTGCCATGCTGTGTTGTACCAACACTGCCATGCTGTGCTGTACCAACACTGCCATGCTGTGCTGTACCAACACTGCCATGATGTGTTGTACCAACACTGCCATGCTGTGCTGTACCAACACTGCCATGATGTGTTGTACCAACACTGCCATGCTGTGCTGTACCAACACTGCCATGCTGTGCTGTACCAACACTACTTTCCTACCTAAAACTCATTCTACTGCTGGTATTTCTTCTACGAAGTATGGAATCTTACATCTACAGAATACGGTAAGTGCCAGGTGGCACTTTATGACGGAAACTTGAAAGAAGTCGGGGGCACACGAACACTGTCAATACTGTCTTCACAACAGGAGTGAAAACTAAAGCCAGTGACAACGGTGACAACGGTGACAACGGTGTGTATTTGCTGTCTTAGAAGCAATGTCCAGGAGAAATGTGCTGTATGTGTGGGAGAAACAGCAGGATGCTTCGACACTTGTGTATATGAGAACAGAAAAAGGAACGCTAGAACAGGGAACTATTGCCCCCTTCCCCCCAAAAAAAAATATGTTGTGTTTAGATTTAAATTCTGAATGGAGACTGAAATATTATTGAATATATATGAAAAGCTCTGGTATTTAATGTGCTTATCAGATTTCATTCATATTGTATCGGTACAAAGCAAGAGAAATGTGTAAGTCAGTAAATGACTTACACAGAAGAAGTGTCAGCGCTCTTACTGTGACTCAGAAGAATGACAGGAAAGAGTGATGTTCCCTTAGTCTCTACTTCAATATTAGAATGTTTTGAATTTAGATAACGCAAGAATAATGGTTCATGGTCATGGCACTAAATATTAGAGAGAGCACAACTTCGTAGTAGCCACAGTCAGTGGCCAGGCTTCAAACACCTTTTATTGTACAACAATAAAGGAATGGAACAGACTGCCTGCACATGTCAAAGCCAGTCATAGCATGAGCCAGTTCAAGAAGAGAGCCAAAAGGTACCTAATGAATGTAGCGACAGAAAGGGAGGAGAATGATTTTTTTTTACCTAACACACATGTAAATATTATTAATTAATTTTACGTTATTCCTAGTATATCTCCTTTATAGTATAATAATAAGATATTATCTCATTTACAGTATAATAATAAGGTATTAAAAGGACACCAATGGAAATAAGTCACTCGGTCTGACTTTTTGTGGGTTATCCTGGGTTCCCTATACATATGCTGCTATGTATGATAATCTATGTAAATGTATTTATGTATACTTGAATAAACTTACTTACTTACTTAGTCAATACAACGTTGATATAACAATGGTTTAACTTCAGCTAGACACTTGTTCAACCAGTCGACCTCACGAAGAATTAGACACAAGTGCGACATCTGGGTATCTTTACTTGTAGACGTTTCGTCAGTGAGTGACTTCTTCAGTCCAATACAGAGAAGAACAGTGGAAGATGAAAAGTGTAAATAATGGCTAAGGAGCAACCTTCCCTCTTTCTTTTTTCTTGTTCCTTACTTAAGTTGTCTTGGTCTTCTTCCTCCATTCTGAAATTGTCTTTAAGATTGATGGACTGATCACTTCGACACCATTTTGAGGGACTGATTACCTCAAACTTCTTCTGATCTTCACCAATTCTTCTCTGTATTGGACTGAGGAAGCCACTGATTGGCGAAACCTCCATGCTTAAGGTGTCTTTTTCTTCTTCCTCCTTGTTTAATAGGAATCTAATTAGAAGCCTGATAACTATGATAACATGAACGTAGATAAGTACGTTTATGGAACAACTTGCAATGTGAACACTGACTGATGTTGTAGTGGCCAGGCTTAGGCTTGGCTACAAGTACTTCTGACAGTCTGATGTTGTAGTGGCCAGGCTTAGGCTTGGTTACAAGTACTTCTGACAATCTGATGTTGTAGTGGCCAGGCTTAGGCTTGGTTACAAGTACTTCTGACAGTCTGATGTTGTAGTGGCCAGGCTTAGGCTTGGCTACAAGTACTTCTGACAGTCTGATGTTGTAGTAGCCAGGCTTAGGCTTGGTTACAAGTTCTTCTGACAGTCTGATGGTGTAGTAGCCAGGCTTAGGCTTGGTTACAAGTACTTCTGACAGTTTGACAGACACACAGATGATGATCAAACCAAATACTACAATGTGACCAGCCCTATGGTCAGTATTTTGACTGCTATGTGCTTAATTGTCCACTAACTGAGGAATATAGAGAAAGACAATATAATAACCTATGTGAAAATAAGATATTTTAAGCAAATTTCCTAAATTTGCTTGTAACAGATAAGTGAACTGTAGATATAAATCCATATGTACAATTGTTAACCCTTTTGGGGCCTAGTTCCTAGGCCTTTTGTGTATCCATATGCTCTTGCGCTACCATCCATAGGATGGATATGAGATGCACAATAAACTAGCCATTTCGGTGGCAAAATCTAAAAAATCTAATCCTTGCTTAAGGTGTCTCTACGACGACGTTATTAGCACCAAGAAACTATCTTGGTGGACATCGTGGACACGAAGACCCTCAGTTATCAGCATTTCTCCCACTCTACTTGAAATTTAATGCTGGGAATTATATTGACAAATCTATAACAGAGCGGAATGTTGTAGCGATAGAAGTTGCAACTTGTGTCCTTTTCCTCGAGAGGTTCAGATGACTCCCGTCTCGCTTTCTCAAGTGTACAAATGTCATGACCATACAGTAGTTATACGTGAATGTGGTCCTAACGACTCATCACTGAATACCTGCCCTAATAAGAGACGGTGTTGAGGGATTGAATCTTACTAATGGGGCTGTTTGGGGAATTGTATTCCATAAGAGACAGTGTTTTGGGAGATCGGAGCCTACAAGAGGAGGTGTTGGTAGATTGGATACCGTAAGAGACGATGTTTGGGGGAGTTGAATTCTACGAGAGGGAGTGTTGGGGGGGATTGTATCCCGTAAGAAACGGTGCTAGGAGATTGGATCCTACAAGAGGAGGTGTTGGGTGACAAAGGAAGGGAAATACGAACCCAGGTGCAAGAGGTGACTTGTTTTAGCTGCTGGTGGCCTTTGATGGACGAATTTACCCTCCTGAACGGCAGTGTGGAGTGTCTCTTAATTAAGATCTTGAGGAGTGAGGGAGCTAAGAAGGAGGGGAGGGAGGAGAGGGAGGAGAGGGAGGAGAGGGAGGAGAGGGAGAGAAGGAGAGAGAAGATACGAATTGTTTTGTTGTTCGTATTATTTTCATCATTTGTTACTTTTATTGTAGTAGTTGTAGTAGTCAGTTCTAACTTACCGGGAGGTTGGCAGGTGTGTTTACATCCTACACAACACTGGGTACATCCTACACAACACTGGGTACATCCTACACAACACTGGGTACATCCTACACAACACTGGGTACATCCTACACAACACTGGGTACATCCTACACAACACTGTGTACATCCTACACAACACTGGGTACATCCTTCACAACACTGGGTACATCCTTCACAACACTGGGTACATCCTTCACAACACTGGGTACATCCTACACAACACTGGGTACATCCTACACAACACTGGGTACATCCTTCACAACACTTACATCTCACAAACTGGGTACATCCTTCACAACACTGGGTACATCCTACACAACACTGGGTACATCCTACACAACACTGGGTACATCCTTCACAACACTGGGTACATCCTACACAACACTGGGTACATCCTACACAACACTGGGTACATCCTACACAACACTGGGTACATCCTACACAACACTGGGTACATCCTACACAACACGGCATCACACAACACTGGGTACATCCTACACAACACTGGGTACATCCTACACAACACTGGGTACATCCTACACAACACTGGGTACATCCTACACAACACTGGGTACATCCTACACAACACTGGGTACATCCTTCACAACACTGGGTACATCTACACAACACGCATCCTACACAACACTGGGTACATCCTACACAACACTGGGTACATCCCAACACTGACATCCTACAACACTGGGTACATCCTACACAACACTGGGTACATCCTACACAACACTGGGTACATCCTTCACAACACTGGGTACATCCCACAACACTGGACATCCTCCAACACTGGGTTTACATCCTACACAACACTGGGTACATCCTTCACAACACTGGGTACATCCTACACATCACCAAGACCTAAGACAAAGAGGCAGAGGCAGCAAGAGGCGACCCTCATCACCCTTCTCTTTCCCCTTCATCTTTCGTAACCATCTCTCTTCCCCCTCCCCCTCCCCTCATCAGGTCCCTTCCCCTCTCCTGCCATTTTTGCCCAATTACATTCCTTTCCCCTCCCTTCCTCTCTATGCCACTGTTTAAACCCTTATTCCATCCATTAACAACTCTCTGTTCTGTGTGCTTCCACTCCTTCCCTTCTTCCTCTCCTCACTCTACCTCACTCTCCCTCCTCTCCTCACTCTACCTCACTCTCCCTCCTCTCCTCACTCACCCTCTTGAAAATACCTTATTTCAATTCTCCCTTACCTTCTTGTCTTCCTATCCTCTTACCCACTAGTCTCCCCCCCCTCCATTTACCTTCGTATTGCCTCCCTTTACCCCGTGTTCCCCTGGGCATCACCCTGGTGGCAGGCTGCCACACTGACAAAGCCAGCCAGACAATTCGTCATTAAGAGGAGGTGAATGTGGCGCCAGGTGAAACTGGGAGTAATTAAGGTGTGTGTGTGTGTGTGTGTGTGTGTGTGTGTGTGTGTGTGTGTGTACATTTAATATAGCTTCACCTTTCCAACTTTTCCATCTAACATTAAATTACACCCACCTGTTAAGCACCTTGTTCAACGTCTGCACAGACATCTTTGCAAGAAGTCACTGCCATCTATGAACTTGTTTTGTATACTAGTTCAGCTTCGGCAGCGAGTTCGTCCAGAAAGTCGTTCCTTTCAGTAAATATTTGATGTAATGCACAACAAGAACTGTGAAAAAATAGTGAACTTCCAAGCGCTTTCGTGATTTCTCACATTATCAAGGAACTGATAATGTGAGAAACAGCGACAGCGCTGGGAAGGTCACTATTTTTTTTCACAGTGGTTGTTGCGCATACTGTGATGTCACCTCTTTACTGTGATCTGATTGCCTTCCAAATTACTGGGAACGGTTGAAAACTCTTGATCTGTATTCCCTGGAGCGCAGGCGAGAGAGATACTTGATAATATACATTTGGAAAATCCTAGAGGGATTAGAGCCAAACTTGCACACGAAAATCACTCCCTATGAAAGCAAAAGACTCGGCAGGAGATGCAACATCCCCCCAAAGAAAAGCAGGGGTTCCACTAGTACACTGAGAGACAACACAATAAGTGTCCGGGGCCCAAGACTGTTCAACTGCCTCCCAACATACAGAAGGGGGATTACCAGTAGACCCCTGGCTGTCTTCAAGAAGGCACTGGACAGGAACCTAAAGTCAGTATCGTACCAGCCGGGCTGTGGTTCGTACGTCAGTTTGCGTGCGGCCAGAAGTAACAGCCTGGTTGATCAGACCCTGATCAGACCGACCCGCGGGGGCGTTGAACCCCGAAACCCCCTCTAGATATACCTAATTTAGAGCCAAATTCAAGGTCAATAACCAACCTTGATGGGTTAATACACTGTCTCTTTAATCTGCATATACTCATCATAACAAAAATTCCTCTATTGCTGTAATTTGGCCCATTTTTGGCACTACTCTTTCGTAGTTCATTAATAAAATTTCCATTAGAATCTCCATTAAAAACATTTTTTGGGGAAACTCATATAAATGAAGCCTTCACCTGCCTCTGTACCGCGATAGATGACAGTCTATCATAGCTGTTACTGTGATAGATGACAGTCTATCATAGCTGTTACTGTGATAGATGACAGTCTATCACAGCTGTTACTGTGATAGCTAACAGTCTATCATAGTTGTTACTGTGATATATGACAGTCTATCATAACTGTTACTGTGATAGATGACAGTCTATCATAGCTGTTACTGTGATAGATGACAGTCTATCATAGCTGTTACTGTGATATATGACAGTCTATCATAGCTGTTACTGTGATAGATGACAGTCTATCATAGTTGTTACTGTGATATATGACAGTCTATCATAGTTGTTACTGTGATAGATGACAGTCTATCATAGTTGTTACTGTGATAGCTAACAGTCTATCATAGTTGTTACTGTGATAGATGACAGTCTATCATAGTTGTTACTGTGATAGCTAACAGTCTATCATAGTTGTTACTGTGATAGATGACAGTCTATCATAGCTGTTACTGTGATAGCTAACAGTCTATCATAGTTGTTACTGTGATATATGACAGTCTATCATAGCTGTTACTGTGATAGATGACAGTCTATCATAGTTGTTACTGTGATAGTTAACAGTCTATCATAGTTGTTACTGTGATTTCCTGTTAATTGTTTGTGTGTGTGTGTGTGTGTGTGTGTGTGTGTGTGTGTGTGTGTATGTGTGTGTGTGTGTGTGTGTGTGTGTGTGTGTGTGTGTGTGCAGTGTGTGTGTGAACAATGTGTGTGCCTGTGAAAGTAGAACGTTCAGTTAGGAAGGAGGGGGGAGATGAAGAGAGGGGGAGAGGAAGAGAGGAGAGGAAGAGAGGGGAGAGGAAGGAGAGGAGAGGGGAAGAGAGAGGGGAGAGGGAAGGGGAGAGGAAGAGAGGAGGGAGAGGAAGAGATGGGAGAGGAAAGAGGGAGAGGAAGAGAGGGGAGAGGAAGAAGGGGAGAGGAAGATGGGGAGAGGAAGATGGGGAGAGGAAGAGAGGGGAGAGGAAGAGAGGGAGAGGAAGAGGGGAGAGGAAGAGAGGGGAGAGGAAGAAGGGGGAGAGGAAGAGAGGGAGAGCAGAGAGAGAGGAGAGAGGAAGAGAGGAGAGGAAGAGAGGGGAGAGGAAGAGAGGGAGAGGAAGAGAGGGGAGAGGAAGAGAGGGGAGAGGAAGAGAGGGAGAGGAAGAGAGGGAGAGGAAGAGAGGGAGAGGAAAGAGGGGAGAGGAAGAGAGGGGAGAGGAAGATAGGGAGAGGAAGAGAGGGAGAGGAAGAGAGGGGAGAGGAAGAGAGGGGAGAGGAAGAGAGGGGAGAGGAAGAGATGGAGAGAGGGAAGAGAGGGGAGAGGAAGAGAGGGAGAGGAAGAAAGGGGGAGGAAGAGAGGGGAGAGAAGAGAGGGAGAGGAAGAGAGGGAGAGGAAGAGAGGGAGAGGAAGAGAGGAGAGGAAGAAGAGGGGAGAGGAAGAGAGGGGAGAGGAAGAGAGGGGAAGAGAGGAGAAGATAGGGGAGAGGAAGAGAGGGGAGAGGAAGAGAGGGAGAGGAAGAGAGGGGAGAGGAAGAGAGGGGAGAGGAAGAAGAGAGGGAGAGGAAGAGAGGGAGAGGAAGAGAGGGAGAGGAAGAGAGGGAGAGGAAGAGAGGGAGAGGAAGAGAGGGGAGAGGAAGAGAGGGGAGAGGAAGAGAGGGAGAGGGAAGAGAGGGGAGAGGACGAGAGGGGGAGAGGAAGATAGGGAGAGGAAGAGAGGGAGACGCAGAGAGGGGAGAGGAAGAGAGGGAGAGGAAGAGAGGGAGAGGAAGAGAGGGGAGAGGACGAGAGGAGAGGAAGATAGAGAGGAAGAAGGAGAGGAAGAGAGGGAGAGGAAGAGAGGGAGAGGAAGAGAGGGGAGAGGAAGAGAGGGAGAGGAAGAGAGGGAGAGGAAGATAGGGAGAGGAAGAGAGGGGAGAGGAAGAGAGGAGAGGAAGAGAGGGGAGAGGAAGAGAGGGAAGAGGAAGAGAGGGGAGAGGAAGAAGGGAGAGGAAGAGAGGGAGAGGAAGAGAGGGAGAGGAAGATAGGGAGAGGAAGAGAGGAGAGGAAGAGAGGGAGAGGAAGATAGAGAGGAAGAAAGGGGAGAGGAAGAGAGGGAAGGAAGAGAGGGGAGAGGAAGAGAGGAAGAGAGGGGAGAGTAAGAGAGGGGAGAGGAAGAGAGGGGAGAGAGACAAGAAGAGGGGAGAGAGGTAAATAAGGAAGAGAGAGGTGAAGAGGGGAGAAAGATCTAAAGAGGGGAGAGGAAAAGAGAGGAGAGGTAAAGAGGGGAGAGGTAAAGAAGGGAGAGGAAAGAGGGAAGTGGAAAAGAGAGGAGAGAGGTAAAGAGGTGAGAGGAAAGGAGGGGAGCGGTAAAGAGAGGAGAGGTAAGGAGGGAAAGGTGAAGAGGGAGAGGAAAAGAGGGAGAGGTAAAGAGGGAGAGGTAAATAGGGGAGAGGTAAAGATGGAGAGATAAGGAGGGAAAGGTAAAGAGGGAGAGGTAAAGATTGAGAGGTAAAGAGGGGAGAGGTAAAGAGGAAAGAGGCAAAGAGGAGGTAAAGAGGGGAGAGTTAAAGAGGGGAGAGGTAAAGAGGGGAGAGGTAAAGAGGGGAGAGGTAAAGAGGGGAGAAGTAAAGAGGGGAGAGGTAAAGAGGGAAGAGGCAAAGAGGAGGTAAAGAGGGGAGAGGTAAAGAGGGGAGAGGTAAAGAGGGGATAAGTAAAGAGGGGAGAGGTAAAGAGGGAAGAGGCAAAGAGGAGGTAAAGAGGGAGAAGTAAAGAGGGGAGAGGTAAAGAGGGGAGAGGTAAAGAGGGGAGAGGTAAAGAGGGGAGTGGTAAAGAGGGGAGAGGTAAAGAGGGGAGAGGTAAAGAGGGGAGAGGTTTGTGGTTTTTGGATAATATTTTTTCCGACTCCCATTTCTGATTGGTCGCTGCGGGCTGTGCTTCATTCTGATTGGTCGCTGCTGGTTGTGCATGATGCTCATTGGCTGGTGTAAAGTGACTCTCACTGGCTGATGAAGAAGGATATTGACCAATGATGGCAGCAAGTGAAACAATCCTCGACGGTGATTGGCTGCATTAAGACCGACCCTTCACGCTGATTGGTCGAGAGAAAGAGAGAGAGAGAGAGAAATATATATATATATATATATATATATATATATATATATATATATATATATATATATATATATATATATATATATATATATATATATATATATATATATATATATATATATATATATATTTATGCCGATTGGCTCAGCGATTCCATAGCCTCTCATTGGTTGGCAGCGAACACTGAGAAACACGTGACTTTATGAAGCTCAACTCTGATTGGCTGTCATCCATGTGTACTCATCTCTAATTGGCTGTCATCCATATGTACTCAACTCAATCAGTCAAGGAATACTATCGATCAAGGGGATACTATCTAGCAAAGGGGTACTATCAGTCAAGGGATACTATCAGTCAAGGGGATACTATCAGTCAAGGGATACTATCAGTGAAGGGATACTATCAGTAAGGGACCTATCTAAAGGGGTACTATAGTCAAGGGATATATCAGTCAAGGATACATCAGTCAAGGAATACTATCATCAGGAACTATCAGTCAAGGGATACTATCATTCAAGGGATACTATCATTCAAGGGATACTATCATTCAAGGGATACTATCATTCAAGGGATACTATCAGTCAAGGGATACTATCAGTCAAGGAATACTATTGATAAAGGGGATACTATCAGTCAAGGGATACTATCATTCAAGGATATATAGTCAAGGAATACATCGATAAGGGGACTATCAGTCGAGGGATACTATCATTCAAGGGATACTATCAGTCAAGGGATACTATCAGTCAAGGAATACTATCGATAAAGGGGATACTATCAGTCAAGGGATACTATCAGTCAAGGAATACTATCGATCAAGGGGATACTATCTAGCAAGGGGGTACTATCAGTCAAGGGATACTATCAGTCAAGGGATACTATCAGTCAAGGATACTATCAGTCAAGGGATACTATCAGTCAAGGGATACTATCAGTCAAGGGATACTATCTGCAAGGTATATCAGTCAAGGGATACTATCAGTCAGGATACTATCAGTCAAGAATACTATCAGTCAGGGATACTATCAGTCAAGGGATACTATCATCAAGGGATACTATCATTCAAGGGATACTATCATCAAGGGATACTATCATCAAGGGATACTATCAGTCAAGGATACTATCAGTCAAGGATACTATCGATAAAGGATACTATCAGTCAAGGGATACTATCATTCAAGGATACTATCATCAGGGATACATCAGTCAAGGAATACTATCGATAAAGGATACTATCAGTCAAGGGATACTATCAGTCAAGGGGATACTATCTAGCAAGGGGGTACTATCAGTCAAGGGATACTATCAGTCAAGGGATACTATCATTCAAGGGATACTATCATTCAAATGATACTATCAGTCAAGGGATACTATCAGTCAAGGAATACTATCGATAAAGGGGATACTATCAGTCAAGGGATACTATCAGTCAAGGGGATACTATCTAGCAAGGGGGTACTATCAGTCAAGGGATACTATCAGTCAAGGGGATACTATCATTCAAGGGATACTATCAGTCAAGGGATACTATCAGTCAAGGAATACTATCATTCAAGGGATACTATCAGTCAAGGGATACTATCAGTCAAGGAATACTATCATTCAAGGGATACTATCAGTCAAGGAATACTATCATTCAAGGGATACTATCAGTCAAGGGATACTATCAGTCAAGGAATACTATCATTCAAGGGATACTATCAGTCAATGGATACTATCAGTCAAGGGGATACAATCAGTCAAGAGATACTATCAGTCAAGGGATACTATCAGTCAAGAGATACTATCTAGCAAGGGGGTACTATCAGTCAAGGGATACTATCAGTCAAGGGGATACTATCTAGCAAGGGGATACTATCAGTCAAGGGATACTATCAGTCAAGGGGATACTATCTAGCAAGGGGATACAATGAGTCAAGAGATACTATCAGTCAAGGGATACTATCAGTCAAGGGATACTATCAGTCAAGGGATACTATCAGTCAAGGAATACTATCAGTCAAGGGATACTATCAGTCAAGGGATACTATCAGTCAAGGGATACTATCAGTCAAGGGATACTATCAGTCAAGGGATACTATCAGTCAAGGGATACTATCAGTCAAGGATACTATCAGTCAAGGATACTATCAGTCAAGGGATACTATCAGTCAAGGGATACTATCAGTCAAGGTATACTATCAGTCAAGGGATACTATCAGTCAAGGAATACTATCAGTCAAGGGATACTATCAGTCAAGGGATACTATCAGTCAAGGAATACTATCAGTCAAGGGATACTATCAGTCAAGGAATACTATCAGTCAAGGAATACTATCAGTCAAGGGATACTATCAGTCAAGGAATACTATCAGTCAAGGGATACTATCAGTCAAGGGATACTATCAGTCAAGGGATACTATCAGTCAAGGAATACTATCAGTCAAGGATACTATCAGTCAAGGGATACTATCAGTCAAGGAATACTATCAGTCAAGGATACTATCAGTCAAGGGATACTATCAGTCAAGGGATACTATCGTCAAGGGATACTATCAGTCAAGGAGATACTATAGTCAAGGGATACTATCAGTCAAGGAATACTATCAGTCAAGGGATACTATCAGTCAAGGAATACTATCAGTCAAGGGATACTATCAGTCAAGGGATACTATCAGTCAAGGGATACTATCAGTCAAGGGATACTATCAGTCAAGGAATACTATCAGTCAAGGGATACTATCAGTCAAGGGATACTATCAGTCAAGGGATACTATCAGTCAAGGATACTATCAGTCAAGGGATACTATCAGTCAAGGGATACTATCAGTCAAGGGATACTATCAGTCAAGGGATACTATCAGTCAAGGGATACTATCAGTCAAGGGATACTATCAGTCAAGGGATACTATCAGTCAAGGGATACTATCTAGTAAGGGGGTACTATCAGTCAAGGGATACTATCAGTCAAGGATACTATCTCAGTCAAGGATACTATCAGTCAAGGGATACTATCAGTCAAGGATACTATCAGTCAAGGGATACATATGGTCAAGGATACTATCAGTCAAGGGATACTATCAGTCAAGGGATACTATCAGTCAAGGGATACTATCAGTCAAGGGATACTATCAGTCAAGGATACTATCAGTCAAGGGATACATAGTCAAGGATACTATCAGTCAAGGGATACTATCAGTCAAGGGATACTATCAGTCAAGGATACTATCAGTCAAGGGATACTATCAGTCAAGGATACTATCAGTCAAGGATACTATCAGTCAAGGAATACTATCAGTCAAGGGATACTATCAGTCAAGGATACTATCAGTCAAGGATACTATCAGTCAAGGGATACTATCAGTCAAGGGATACTATCAGTCAAGGATACTATCAGTCAAGGGATACTATCAGTCAAGGATACTATCAGTCAAGGATACTATCAGTCAAGGATACTATCAGTCAAGGGATACTATCAGTCAAGATACTATCAGTCAAGGGATACTATCAGTCAAGGATACTATCAGTCAAGGATACTATCAGTCAAGGATACTATCAGTCAAGGATACTATCAGTCAAGATACTATCAGTCAAGGAATACTATCAGTCAAGGGATACTATCAGTCAAGGATACTATCAGTAAGGGATACTATCAGTCAAGGATACTATCAGTCAAGGATACTATCAGTCAAGGGATACTATCAGTCAAGGATACTATCAGTCAAGGGATACTATCAGTCAAGGATACATAGTCAAG
Organism: Cherax destructor; assembly: GCA_009830355.1. Classification (NCBI taxonomy): domain Eukaryota; kingdom Metazoa; phylum Arthropoda; class Malacostraca; order Decapoda; family Parastacidae; genus Cherax; species Cherax destructor. The sequence goes on along the minus strand of WNWK01007417.1, from coordinate 63,026 downwards.
GATACTATCAGTCAAGGGATCATCAGTCAAGAATACTATCAGTCAAGGGATACTATCAGTCAAGGGATACTATCAGTCAAGGGTACTATCAGTCAAGGATACTATCAGTCAAGGATACTATCAGTCAAGGGATACTATCAGTCAAGGATACTATCAGTCAAGGGATACTATCAGTCAAGGATACTAGTCAGGATACTATCAGTCAAGGATACTATCAGTCAAGGGATACTATCAGTCAAGGATACTATCAGTCAAGGGATACTATCAGTCAAGGGATACTATCAGTCAAGGGATACTATCAGTCAAGGGATACTCAGTCAAGGGATACTATCAGTCAAGGATACTATCATCAAGGATACTATCAGTCAAGGAATACTATCATTCAAGGGATACTATCAGTCAAGGAATACTATCAGTCAAGGGATACTATCAGTCAAGGAATACTATCAGTCAAGGGATACTATCAGTCAAGGGATACTATCAGTCAAGAAATACTATCAGTAAGGGATACTATCAGTCAAGGGATACTATCAGTCAAGGGATACTATCAGTCAAGGGATACTATCAGTCAAGGGATACTATCAGTCAAGGGATACTATCAGTCAAGATACTATCAGTCAAGGATACTATCAGTCAAGGGATACTATCAGTCAAGGATACTATCAGTCAAGGGATACTATCAGTCAAGGAATACTATCAGTCAAGGATACTATCAGTCAAGGGATACTATCAGTCAAGGGATACTATCAGTCAAGGGATACTATCAGTCAAGGGATACTATCAGTCAAGGGATCTATCAGTCAAGGGATGCTATCATTTAATACTACAGATGGATACTATCAGTCAAGGGATACTATCATCAAGGGATACTATCAGTCAAGGATACTATCAGTCAAGGGATACTATCAGTCAAGGATACTATCAGTCAAGGATACTATCAGTCAAGGATACTATCAGTCAGTATACTATCAGTCAAGGGATACTACTACAGTCAAGGGATACTATCAGTCACACCAGGATACTATCAGTCAAGGGATACTATCAGTCAAGGGATACTATCAGTCAAGATACTATCAGTCAAGGGATACTATCAGTCACAGGATACTATCAGTCAGGGATACTATCATCAAGGGATACTATAGTCATCACACAGGGATACTATCAGTCAAGGGATACTATCAGTCAAGAGGTACTATCAGTCAAGGATACTATCAGTCAAGGGTACTATAGTCAAGGATACTATCAGTCAAGGGATACTATCAGTCAAGGGATACTTATCAGTACACACAAGGGATACTATATCAGGGATACTACAGTCAAGGGATACTATCAGTCAAGGGATACTATCAGTCAAGGGATACTATCTAGTCACACAGGATACTATCAGTCAAGGGATACTATCAGTCAAGGGATACTATCAGTCAGGATACTATGTCAGATACTATCAGTCAAGGGATACTACAGTCAAGATCATCAGTGGGATTATCGTATACTATCAGTCAAGAGGATTATAGTCACAGATAGTCAGTCATGGATACTATCATCAAGGGATACTATCAGTGGTGATTATGTCAGTTACACATACAGTAGTAGTTATATGTAGATACTACAGTGGGTCTATGTACACAGATGGTGCTATGTTACACAAAAGATGGATATTATAAGGGTACACATACAGGTGGTGTTATGTTACAATACAGTGGTGTTATGTTACACACAGATGGTGTATGTTACACACACAGATGGTGTTATGTTACACACACAGATGGTTTATGTTACACACACAGATGGTGTTATGTTACACACACAGATGGTGTTATGTTACACAACAGAAGGTGTTATGTTACAACACAGATGGTGTATGTTACAACACAGATGGTGTTATGTTACACACACAGATGGTGTTATGTTACACATACAGATGGTGTTATGTTCACACACAGATGGTGTATGTTACACACACAGATGGTGTTATGTTACACACACAGATGGTGTTATGTTACACACACAGATGGTGTTATGTTACACAACAGATGGTGTTATGTTACACACACAGATGGTGTTATGTTACACACACAGATGGTGTTATGTTACACACAAGATGGTGTATGTTACACACACAGATGGTGTTATGTTACACACACGATGGTGTATGTTACAAAAGTGGTGTTATGTACACACAGATGGTGTTATGTTACACACACAGATGGTGTTATGTTACACACACGATGGTGTTATGTTACACACACAGATGGTGTTATGTTAACACACAGATGGTGTTATGTTACACACACAGATGGTGTTATGTTACACATACAGGTGGTGTTATGTTACACACACAGATGGTGTTATGTTACACACACAGATGGTGTTATGTTACACATACAGATGGTGTTATGTTACACACACAGATGGTGTTATGTTACACACAGTGGTGTTATGTTACACACACAGATGGTGTTATGTTACACACAGATGGTGTTATGTTACACACACAGATGGTGTTATGTTACACAAAAGATGGTGTTATGTTACACACACAGGTGGTGTTATGTTACATACACAGATGGTGTTATGTTACACACACAGATGGTGTTATGTTACACACACAGATGGTGTTATGTTACACACACAGATGGTGTTATGTTACACATACAGGTGGTGTTATGTTACACACACAGATGGTGTTGTTACACACACAGATGGTGTTATGTTACACACACAGATGGTGTATGTTACACACACAGATGGTGTTATGTTACACACACAGATGGTGTTATGTTACACAACAGAGGTGTTATGTTACACACACAGATGGTGTTAGTTACACACAGATGGTGTTATGTTACACACACAGATGGTATTATGTTACACAACAGGTGGTGTTATGTTACAACACAGATGGTGTTATGTTACACACACAGATGGTGTTATGTTACACACACAGATGGTGTTATGTTACACACACAGATGGTGTTGTTACACAACAGGATGGTGTTATGTTACACACACAGATGGTGTTATGTTACACATACAGGTGGTGTTATGTTACACACAAGATGGTGTTGTTACACACACAGATGGTGTTATGTTACACACACAGATGGTGTTAGTTACACAACAGATGGTGTTATGTTACACACACAGATGGTATTAGTTACACAACAGAGTGGTGTTATGTTACACACAGAGATGGTGTTGTTACACACACAGATGGTGTTATGTTACACACACAGATGGTGTTATGTTACACACACATAAGGTGTTATGTTACACACACAGATGGTGTTATGTTACACACACAGATGGTGTTATGTTACACACACAGAAGGTGTTATGTTACACACACAGATGGTGTTATGTTACACACACAGATGGTGTTGTTACACACACAGATGGTGTTATGTTACACACACAGATGGTGTTATGTTACACACACAGATGGTGTTATGTTACACACACAGATGGTGTTATGTTACACACACAGATGGTGTTATGTTACACACACAGATGGTGTTATGTTACACATACAACAGTCACTCTGTAATCTGTAAACAATGCTACTTTGATTATTATTATTATTATTATTATTATTATTATTATTATTATTATTATTATTATTATTATTGTTATTATTATTATTATTATTATTATTATTATTATTATTATTATTATTATTATTATTATTATTATTATTATTATTATTATTATTATTATTATTATTATTATTATTATTATCATATTATTATTATTATTATTATTATTATTATTATTATTATTATTATTATTATTATTATTATTATTCTCATCTTGTAAAATAGGTTAATTCACACAAGGTTGGACCGCTGACAACTCTCATTCTTCTAACACTCCCTCGTGTGTTTTTGGTACTCACTTAGTTGTACTCACCTAGTTGTGGTTGCAGGGGTCGAATCATAGCTCCTGGCCCCGCCTCTTCACTGACCGCTACTGGGTCACTCTCCCTGCGCGCTCGCGCGTGTGTGTGTGTGTTAGTTACCATTTTGTCCTAGGCACATGTCGATTAGACACTAGGCCTGTTGTATGTATGTATGTATGTATATATGTGTATGTGTGTGTGTGTGTGTGTGTGTGTGTGTGTGTGTGTGCACGTGTACTCACCTGTGTCCCCTTGTTGCTGTGTCCCATCTCTGGAACATTCTGTCTCTGTCCACTTTGTCAATTCCTCTCAGTATCTTATATGTTGTTAACATGTCCCCCCTATCTCTCCTGTCCTCCAGTGTCGTCAGGTCGATTTCCCTTAACCTCTCCTCGTAGGACATACCCCTTAGCTCCGGGACTAGTCTTGTTGCAAACCTTTGCACTTTCTCTAGTTTCTTTACGTGCTTGGCTAGGTGTGGGTTCCAAACTGGTGCTGCATACTCCAGTATATGCCTAACGTATACAGTGTACAGGGTCCTGAACGATTCTTTATTAAGATGTCGGAATGCTGTTCTTAGGTTTGCTAGGCGCCCATATGCTGCAGCAGTTATTTGGTTGATGTGCGCCTCAGGAGATGTACCTGGTGTTATACTCACCCCAAGATCTTTTGCCTTGAGTGAGGTTTGTAGTCTCTGGCCCCCTAGACTGTACTCCGTCTGCGGTTTTCTTTGCCCTTCCCTAATATTCATGACTTTGCACTTGGTGGGGTTGAACTCCAGGAGCCAATTGCTGGACCAGGCTTGCAGCCTGTCCAGATCCCTTTGTAGTTCTGCCTGGTCCTCGTCCGATTGAATTCTTCTCATCAACTTCACATCATCTGCAAACAGGGACACTTCGGAGTCTATTCCTTCTGTCATGTCATTCACAAATACCAGAAACAGCACCGGTCCCAGGACTGACCCCTGTGGAACCCCGCTCGTTACAGGTGCCTACTCTGACACCTCGCCACGTACCATGACTCGCTGCTGTCTTCCTGACAGGTATTCCCTGATCCATTGCAGAGCCTTCCCTGTTATCCCTGCCTGGTCCTCCAGCTTTTGCACTAATCTCTTGTGTGGAACTGTGTCAAACGCCTTCTTACAGTCCAGGAATATGCCATCTACCCACCCCTCTCTCTCTTGTCTTACTGCTGTCACCCTGTCATAGAACTCCAGTAGGTTTGTAATGCAGGATTTCCCATCCCTGAAACCGTGTTGGCCGTCGTTGATAAGCTCATTCCTTTCTAGGTGCTCCACCACTCTTCACCTGACTATCTTCTCCATGACCTTGCATACTATACATGTCAGTGACACTGGTCTGTAGTTTAGTGCTTCATGTCTGTCTCTTTTGTTTTAAAAATTTGGACTACATTTGCTGTCTTCCATACCTCAGGTAGTCTCCCTGTTTCGATGGATGTGTTGAAGATTGTTGTTAGTGGTACACATAGCGCCTCTGCTCCCTCTCTCAGGACCCATGGAGAAATCCGGCCCCATCGCCTTTGAGGTATCTAGCTCGCTTAGTAGCCTCTTCACTTCCTCCTCAGTTGTGTGTATTGTGTCCAACACCTGATGGTGTACCCCACCTCTCCGCCTTTCTGGAGGCCCTTCTACCTCCTCTGTGAACACTTCTTTGAATCTCACGGTCATTTCTTGTGACCTCCCCTCCTTCCTTCCTCAGCCTGATCACCTGGTCCTTGACTGTTGTTCTCCTCCTGATGTGGCTGTACAACAGCTTTGGGTCAGTTTTGGCTTTCGCTGCTATGTCATTCTTGTATTGTCTTTGGGCCTCCCTTCTGACCTGTGCATACTCGTTTCTGGCTCTACGACTGCTCTCCTTATTTTCCTGGGTCCTTTGTCTTCTATACTTCTTCCATTCCCTGGCACACTTGGTTTTGGCTTCCCTGCACCTTTGAGTGAACCATGGACTCATCCTGGCTTTTTCGTTGTTTCTGTTTCCCTTGGGTACAAACCTCTCCTCAGCTTCCTTGCATATATTTGTCATGTATTCCATCATCTCGTTTACTGACTTCCCTGCTAGCTCCCTGTCCCACTGAACTCCGTGCAGGAAGTTCTTCATGCCCACGTAGTTTGGCTTCGTTCGTCCGACCATTCCTTCTTCTCCCTCCACTTGTAACTCTACTATGTAATCAAAGCTTAAAACCACATGAACACTGGCCCCAAGGGGGCTTTCATGTGTGATATCCTCAATATCTGCACTACTCAGGGTGAATACTAGGTCCAGTCTCGCTGGATCCTCCTCTCCTCTCTCACTGGTAGTGTCCCTTACGTGTTGGTACATAAGATTTTCCAGTACCACCTCCATCATCTTAGCCCTCCACGTATCTTGGCCCCCATGTGGCTCTAAGTTCTCACAGTCTATTTCCTTGTGGTTGAAGTCACCCATGATCAGTAGCTTCGCACTGCTCGCATGAGCCCTTCTGGCCACTTCAGTCAGTGTGTCAACCATCGCTCTGTTACTCTCATCATACTCTTGCCTTGGCCTCCTGCTGTTCTGTGGTGGGTTATACATCACTGTGTGTGTGTGTGTGTGTGTGTGTGTGTGTGTGTGTGTGTGTGTGTGTGTGTGTGTGTGTGTGTGTGTGTGTGTGTGACCTTCATGTTTCAATCCCTACCCAACAAAATAATCTAATTACGTTTCAAAATAAAAAGAAAATCAAAATATCATCAACACTTCATCTAAACAGAGTCCAAAATACAGCTGCAAATTCCATTCACAAATATTCCTTTTTTATTCCGGCCAGAAAAATGGCCAACAAATTCTTATTTTGATTTTCAGTCTCAATGAAAGGGATTCAGTCCTCTTCAGTCAGCAAATATTCCTGAACGCTGATTGGCTTTCCGCTAAACTCCAAGTGTTTGGCGAGGCTGATTGGTCGTCACGCTATTAATTCAGCCAATAAGAAAGTCTATCAAGTCATCAGAGCGTAATCCGATATTCTGATTGGTTGAGTTTGCTAAGATGATCTAACTAGATGTGCCATCATTATTATTGTTATTATTATTATTATTATTATTATTATTATTATTATTATTATTATTATTATTATTATTATTATTATTATTATTTATTGTTACTATTATTATTATTATTATTATTATTATTAATATTATTATTATTATTATTAGTAGTAGTAGTAGTATATTTATTTTTTTCACAGACTTACATGCAGATGAGAGAGACAGAGGGAGAGAGTGAAAGAAAGAAGAGAGTGTGGGAAGAAGAGGGTATAGAAGAGAGAGAGAGAGAGAGAGAGAGAGAGAGAGAGAGAGAGAGAGAGAGAGAGAGAGAGAGAGAGAGAGAGAGATAGAGAGATAGAGAGAGAGAGAGAGAAGAGAGCGAAAGGGATCAATGCAAAAGGCGTCGGTCCACTCGAACCTTTTATACAATAGTGGAAAAAGTTGTTAAAATCCATTATCTGTTCTCACTCCCAGCCAGCACTCCAGAGACACAGAGACAGGGAGAGAGACAGAGAGACAGGGAGACAGAGACAGAGGGACAGGGAGACAGAGACAGAGGGACAGGGAGACAGAGACAGAGATACAGGGAGACAGAGACAGAGATACAGGGAGACAGAGACAGATAGCAGGGAACTTTGCAGCACACACAGAGGCTGTTTACTGTGAAGAACTATCTAATTTTATCTACAGCATATTAATGACTGTCATATATTATGTAGGTGATCGAGGCCAGGATAGTAGAGCAGAAGGTTCTCTTCCCACTCTCCACTCCCTCAGGCCACTCCCGGAATGAAAACAAGGGGAAAAATATATTCCACACCACACTGGAAAAAATGAGATATAGTTTACAAGAGAGATGGAAATGGGTCAACTACAATAATATTCACTTAATTATCACCGTTTCTGTCGTAGTTACTCTGTAGAGGTGTGAGCAAAACTCACACCTCTACAACACTATTGTCCTCAAAGATTTGTTAAGTTATACTATGAATTAAGGAAAGATCCTGGACTTCACCTTACGAAACAGACAAACCAAATGCGATAGTAATTATGGACAAGGTAGATTATAGTGGAAAAATAAAAAAATAGAAGACTGGGGAACTTAGGTGCCTCTTAAGAGGTGCTTTGAGTCTTCCTTCATATCATTTGTTTCTTCTCAGTCGTACGAGTGTGGTAGCTCTTGCCTGAGCCCTCTAGTCTATCCTCGCCTTATCCCGAATTTGGACAGAAATGAGCAACTCCATTATTTAAGATGTGGCTCAGGAAAGAATTATATTGCTACCAGAAGCCTGGCATTTAAACGTTTGTTTAGCGTTACATAGAGCCTACCCTTCCTGTAACGTGGATACAGATACGTAGCAGCAAGTACAACATAGACGCCAACGTGTGGTTGAAACCACAGTTGTTGAAAAGAACTGGAATTGTAAACTGTCGAATCTCTTTTGTGAGCTGAATCTTGGCGGAGTCTGGCACGGGCAGAGTAAAAGCTTGGATAGTAGAGTTAAAAAATACTGTATCCGGCATTGGGCACAAAAGTCAGCTGGGGTTGTTCACCAGCTGCAGTTGGAAATGCTATGCCTCCAGCTGGATATGTCCGGTACGTAGTCGCACTGTGGCAACATCAAGGACCCCAAAGACTGAGTTCATTAGAATCACGAACGAGAGCTGGTGAAGTCTGCCAGTCAGTGATGAATCTCCCGCCAGCCACACTGGCGGGAGATTCATCTGTAACAATTTGCATTTGTGGTCACAGCCTGGCCCATGCTAACCTCCCTATGGTGTATAAATATACCTAGTTGGATGAATGTTAATGTAGCATTGGCCTGGAGTTTTACAACTCTTGCCATGAGTTCAAACCCCATCGGTACTGTGGATTGTTTACAATCATATTATTATTATTATTATTTCTTGAGTCCGTCTGCATCTTCTTGCTTGGGAATCAGATTCGTTATCTTTTAATCCCATACCTCTCCCCACTACCCATGTGTCTATTTCTTTCACACCCCCATCTAGAAATATGCTAAATAATCATGCCATGTGTCTCCTGTTGGCTGTATTTTTCAGTTCCGTCTGGCAGGATGTGTTTTCAGCGTCCGTGTGACCACAGCTAAGACAGTTGTTACTATGATGGAGAGACTATGGTGGACTTTAATGTTTTACTCTCCAAGGTTTTCTCTATATGATGAGCATCCTCTTCCTGATACCATTCAATGGGGAATGGTATCCACTTAGGGCGACAAAAAAGGGTAGCTAGTTCTGCAACTTAATCCTTTCCACAGTGTCAGGAAGGGCAAAAAGGGCAGCCCAAGCTCCCCCTTCAGCATTCAGGCTGAAATAACTGTTGGTTCTGCCTCTACTCTAAGAGTAGAGGCAGAATGTTGTGGGATTCAGTAAGATGTAAGTTGACACAGCGAATGTTGCTGTAACACACACACACACAAACCTACTGGAGCTTTAAGGCAAAGTGGCAGAAGTAAGACAAGAGAGAGAGAGAGAGAGAGAGAGAGAGAGAGAGAGAGAAAGAGAGAGAGAGAGAGAGAGGTGAGTAGATTGTATCTTCTTGGACTGCAAGAAGGCTTTTGACACAGTACCACACAAGACATTAGTGCAAAAGCTGGAGGAGCAGGCAGGAATAATAGGAAAGGCACTGCAGTGGATCAGAGAATACCTGAGAGGAAGGCAACAACGAATGATGGTACGTGATGAGGTGTCAGAGTGGGCGCCTGTGACGAGGGTAAGTCCTAGGGCCGGTGCTGTTTCTTGTATATGTGAATGTCATGTCGGAAGGGATAGATTCGGAGGTGTCCCTGTTTGCAGATGATGTGATGCTAATGCGGAAAATTCAAATGGATGAGAATCAGATAGAACTACAAAGGGATCTGGACAGGCTGTAAGCCTGGTGCAACAACTGGCTCCTGGAGTTTAACCTCACCAAGTGCAAAGTCATGTAGATTGGGGGAGGTTAAAGAAGACCGCAGACGGGGTACAGGCTATAGAGCCAAAGGCACATCTCGTGAGGCGCACATCAATCAAATAACTGCTGCAGCATATGGGCGCCTGGCAAACCTAAGAATAGAGTTTCGATACCTGGGTAAGGAGTCATTCAAGACACTACACTTTATACGTCAGGCCCATATCGGAGTATGCAGCACCAGTATGGAACCCACACCTGGTCAAGCACGTCAAGAAATTAGAGAAAGGACAAAGGTTTGCAACTAGATTAGTTCCAGAGCTAAGGGGTTTGTCCTACAAGTGGACGTTAAGGGAACTCAAAATGACGACACTGGAGGACAGGAGGGATAGGGAGAGACATGATAACGACTTATAAAACATTGAGAGGAATTGACAAGGTGGACAGGGACAAAATGGTTCACAGATGTGACACAGCAACAAGGGGTCACAACTAGAAGCTGAAGACTCAGATGAGTCACAGGGATGTTAGGAAGTATTTCTTCAGTCATAGAGTTGTCAGGAAGTGGAACAATGTGGAGAGTGATGTAGTGGAGGCAGGATCCATACATAGCTTTAAGAAGAGGTATGATAATGTTTATGGAGCAGGGAGAGAGTACATCTAATAGCGACCAGTGAAGAGGCGGGGCCAGGAGCTATGATTCGACTCCTGCGAATCCTGTGTGTGGGTGCGTGAGTACACACACACACATACACACACACACACAAAATTGCACTCACTTCAAATGCAAATCTCAAACACATGACAATTTCCGCCCGCACCTTTTCTCGCGTGTGTGTGAGGGATTAGACCGTTAAGCCTCCACTCTCATCTCTCTCATCTCTCTCTCTCTCTCTCTCTCTCTCTCTCTCTCTCTCTCTCTTCTCTCTCTCTCTCTCTATCTCTCTCTCTCTCTTTATCTCTCCCTATCTCTCTCTTTATCTCTCCCTATCTCTCTCTTTATCTCTCCCTATCTCTCTCTTTATCTCTCCCTATCTCTCTCTTTATCTCTCCCTATCTCTCTCTTTATCTCTCCCTATCTCTCTCTTTATCTCTCCCTATCTCTCTCTTTATCTCTCCCTATCTCTCTCTTAAATCTATATAAACAATAGTTAAAAATTTACAAAAATGGAAACTAAATTTGTTATTCCTTTGAGTTCTGAGAGTTTTCCAACTCCCGGAGCCCGGCCATGGGTCAGGCTATTCTGATGCTAGCCTGGTCGACCAGGCTGTTGCTGCTGGAGGCCCGCTGCCCCACATATCCATCACAGCCTGGTTGATTTGGCACTTGGTGAAGATACTTGTCCAGTTTCCTCGTGAAGGCTTCTACACTGGTTCCAGCCGTGTTTCTGATATCTTCTGAATAGTCTGGGGCCACGAATATTGATATAGTGCTTCCTTATTGTTCCCACCGCACCCTTGCTCCTCACTGGGTTTATTTTGCATTTCCTCCCATATCTCTCACCCCAATATGTTGTTATGGCAGTGTACAGATTTGGGACCAGGCCCTCGAGTGTTTCCAGGTATATATTACCATGTATCGCTCTCTCCTTCGTTCCAGTGAGTACATATTTAAGATTTTAAGGCGTTCCCAGTAATTTAAATTTTTTATTGGATCTATGCGGGGCATAAACGATCTCTGTATATGTTCCAGCTCTGATATTTCTCCAGCCCTGAATGGGGCCGTTAACACTGAACAATATTCTAAATGAGGGAGCACTGGCGATTTAAAAAAGTGTCACCATTGGCATTATTATTTCCCTTGTTTTGAAGGTTCTTATTACCATCCCGTCATCCTCCTGGCTGTCGTGATCTTTGTCTTATGTTCTTTGAAAGAAAGATCAGCTGACATAATTATTCCCAAGTATTTCACGTGTTCCTGTCGTTCTATTTGATGATCCTCTTGAGTTCAGTATATAGTGTTCCTTTTGAGTTCTTCATTCTTTCCATACCTCGGCAGCTGGAACTTATCACCACTGAACGTCATGTTCTTCTCCACTGTCCACTGGAAAACACTGTTTATATATTCATGTAATTTTTGTGTCTTCTACCGATGTGACTTCCACGCTTATTTTAGTGTCATCTGCAAATGATGATGCAAAAATGTGACGGGTGTTTTTATCTATGTCTTCTATGAGGATAAGAAACAGCGGAGGTGCCAAGACAGCGCCTGGGGAACTCTGGTGCTGGATTTTGCTCTGTTTACTGTCACTTTTTGTGTTCTGTGTGTTAGGACCAGAAAATCCATATGCCTACCTTCCCCGTAATGCTCATGGCCCTCATTTTGTGTGCTATCACCCCATGATCGCATTTGTCAAATACTTTTGCAAAGTCTGTGTCTTGGTAGTCTTCGAACGCCTCCGTAATGTTGTCATAGAGGTTCAGCAGCTGTGTCAGACATGCTCTAAAACCATGCTGGTTCAGGTTATGTTGGTTGTGCTGGTCCATGAATTTTGTAATCTGCCGTCACTCTTTCGAAGATTTTTATGATGTGGGAAGTTAGAGCTACTGGTCTATAGGTCTTTTCGACTCTTGATCTTCTTCAAGGGTTTTGGCAGATCCCTCTTGATGACCAAAGCAAAGAACTAACAGCGTTCTCTACGCCTACTGGTCATTATCAGTTCAAGAGAATGCCCTTCGGCTTGCGTGGAAGCCCAATCACGTTCAGTCGTCTAATGACAACGATTTTCCGTACTCTCCTAGGTGGCACGCTCATGGTCTACCTAGACGATCTCATTGTGATGTCCCAAGATATTCCTACGCATCTCGTAAAACTTGAGCGGGTACTGGAAAAACTAGCCAAGGCTAATCTTAAGGTGAAGCTTTCAAAATGCCAGTTCCTTAAGCAGGAAATAAAGTTTCTGGGCCACGTAGTGACTCAGAGCGGCATCAAGACAGACGAGTCTAAAATCTCGGCTGTGCGAAGGTTCCCTAGACCTACGACGGCGGATACTGTCCGCTCCTTCGTAGGCCTAGCTGGATTCTACCGCACTTTCATAGCCGGTTTCTCCACCTTAGCTGCACCCTTGACGCAGCTCCTTAAGAAAGATGCTGATTTCACCAAAGCGTTCACCTTGACGACAGATGCCAGCAAAGTTGGCATCGGTGCAGTCTTGTCGCAGGAATCTAATGGTAAGCAACAGCCAATAGCTTATGCTAGCCGTGTTCTTACCAAAGCTGAAGTCAATTACTCTGTGACAGAGCTAGAAGCCTTAGCCATCGTCTGGACTTTGAACCATTTCAGAGACATTATTTACCAGTATCCTATCAAGATTTACACGGATCATCTGCCGTTATTATCCCTTTTTGCAAACAAGAATCTCTCTGGGAAACATGCTCGGTGGTCTCTCACCTTTAACGACTACAATCCCGAAATCTGCTATGTACCGGGTAAGCAAAATGTCGTGGCTGACGCCTTGTCGAGGCATATAGCCTTTGTCAGTGCAGACAACTCGTTCTCCGTCGAGGACCTAGAGAGAGCCCAACGGCAGGACCCGGTGTGGTCACCAGTCCTTCGATTCCTAACCAAGGAGGACGTTGGCCCGCAGTCAAGTCGCCCGTTCCGCTCACAGACTTAGTGGTCAATCAAGGAGTACTGTGTCGTGTAGCTCGACTAGTGGACCCCGGCAGAACCGTACACCAACTGGTGATACCGGAGTCCCTGGTGCCACGACTCTCAAGTTGATCCACGATGTCCCAGGCGCAGCGCACCCCGGGAAGGACCGCAGCATCAAACAGGCTAGAATGAAATATTTCTGGCCTAAGATGGCAGCGGAAATTGCCAAGTATGTACACCAGTGTGTCGTTTGCTTACAACACAAGGGTACTGTCACGGGTCCCAATCCCATTCTGAAGTATCCCATTACAAAGGAGCCCTGGGAGAGAACTTCTGTTGACCTGTTGACGAATTTCTCGACCTCGGAGAAGGGTAATAAACACCTGCTTGTAATGGTAGATAACTTGACGCGGTACTGTGAGTTAGTACCCATCCCTGACAAAACGGCCGAGACAGTCGCAAATGCTTTCCGTGAGCGTATCGTTCTCCGTCATACCTGCCCACGTGTTCTCCTGTCAGACAATGGGTCGGAGTTCATAAATGCCACAATGAAGGACCTTTGTTCCAGGTTTGACATTCACCAAGCACCAGTAGCTCCACGTCACCCGGCGAGTAATGGTCTTGCTGAACGTACAAACCGCAAAGTTCTGGAGGTGCTCAGAGTAACTGTTAATCCGAGTTGTACTACATGGGATGACGCTATTCCAGATGTTCAGTGTACATTGAACTCTTCCCTCAACAGCTCGATTGGCGAGACACCCCATTTTGCCTTGTACGGCTATGATAAGCGTTTACCGTACGAAATCCTGTTTGCTCCGCCTAGCCCAAACTATGACGCCAATAACACCGGTATAGTTAAGATGCGGACCACACAGCTTGTTTTCCAGCGAGTACGTGAGAACCTAATAAAAGCCACGGATAGGTTCACGTCTGATCGCAACGCCCACGCTAAGGAAAGTAAGGTGGAACCAGGTTGCAAAGTTATGTTGCTCAACCCGACGCAGACCCCTGGTATGCATAAACTTGTCCCCAAGTTTGTCGGACCTTACCGTGTCCTAAGACAGCTCCGGGCAATAAGTTCGAGGTGAGGAGATAGCTCCCGGGAACTATCAGAGAAGCTCACCTTGACCACATGAAGTATATTGATCATGTGCAAGCTGAAGCAGAGCTGGAATCGCGGGCATTGCAAAACCACAATCAGACTCAAACTAGTGACAACCCGTCTAGTTCTTCACCCGCTATCCCTACGACAGATGACAGTCCTGTAAGGCTCCATACTTATGGCCTGAGACCCCGGACAGCAGTACATTTCTGTGACATTGACATACCTACTGACTTGTCCGACTCCTACGCTAGCTACGCTAATTGTTTGCTTGCAGAAATGGGGATTAATGCGCACACATTGTATAGTTAGTAAATAATGGAGTCAGGGTGGACAACACCATGTAAATACGTAAAATTTATTCTTAGAGGGTACCCGTAGTATAATGAATTCCATGGAAATAATGTTATTGTGAGTATGTGCATCCAGTGTGTCTTGTAAAGCCTGTATAAAGGCAAGGGCAATATCGCCTTTTTGAGTTAAATGTCACACCTTAGGAAATGCTACTGTCAGTCATTGTTTGCAGATGTGAGGATGCTACAGCGCTCATGGATGTGCAGTCAAGTTGACGTCTGGCCCTGTGGACAACCTGTATATAGAAGGCTCTAGTTCCTGTGTCAGCATTGGCTTGTTCTGTCCTCTGTCCAGCTGTACGGGTAGGCCGATTTTCTCTTCCCCGACTCACGTAGGGGGAGAGTTTTTTTTCGGCCTGCACCGGCAATTTCCTGTTGTAAATGTCAGGTGACCGGAAGCCAGTTTTCCCTGGGTAACCTTGCTTGCTTGTTTACACCTTTGTGCCCTCCAGTATTGTCGTGTCGAGACGACACGCGGTAGGTGGCCGAGCGGATGTAAACAGCCTGTCCAGAGGCTGTTTCAAACTGCGCGGCACTATGGTGCTGCCCTCTATAGGCCTATCAAGGTCGGGCTGGTCAGCCATGCTTCTACCTCACTTACACGGCCTACCTCACTGAAGCAGCATCTCCCCCTACGAACTGGCTCCCGGTCCCCTCGCACTCTGTCCCCGTGTATTCCTACACCTTGCCATTAATAAACTGAGTCTAGTCATCGGCCGTATCTCTGCACCTACGCTACCATTCTACTGCCCAAAGTAAGCAGCAAGAAGTTAGACTTAACACACTGTATCTTAACACTGTATCTAACATTGCATCTAACACTGTATCTAACACTGTATCTAACACTGTATCTAACACTGTATCTAACACTGTATCTTAACACTGTATCTAACACTGTATCTAACACTGTATCTAACACTGTATCTAACACTATCTAACACTGTATCTAACACTGTATCTTAACACTGTATCTAACACTGTATCTAACACTGTATCTAACACTGTATCTAACACTGTATCTAACACTGTATCTAACACTGTATCTAACACTGTATCTAACACTGTATCTAACACTGTATCTAACACTGTATCTAACACTGTATCTAACACTGTATCTAACACTGTATCTAACACTGTATCTAACACTGTATCTAACACTGTATCTAACACTGTATCTAACACTGTATCTAACACTGTATCTAACACTGTATCTAACACTGTATCTAACACTTATCTAACACTGTATCTAACACTGTATCTAACACTGTATCTAACACTGTTATCTTAACACTGTATCTAACACTGTATCTAACACTGTATCTAACACTGTATCTAACACTGTATCTAACACTGTATCTAACACTGTATCTTAACACTACTATCTAACACTGTATCTAACACTGTATCTAACACTGTATCTAACACTTATCTAACACTGTATCTAACACTGTATCTAACACTGTATCTAACACTGTATCTAACACTGTATCTAACACTGTATCTAACACTGTATCTAACACTGTATCTAACACTGTATCTAACACTGTATCTAACACTGTATCTAACACTGTATCTAACACTGTATCTAACACTGTATCTAACACTGTATCTAACACTGTATCTAACACTGTATCTAACACTGTATCTAACACTGTATCTAACACTGTATCTAACACTGTATCTAACACTGTATCTAACACTGTATCTAACACTGTATCTAACACTGTATCTAACACTGTATCTAACACTGTAATCTAACACTGTATCTAACACTGTATCTAACACTGTATCTAACACTGTATCTTAACACTGTATCTAACACTGTATCTAACACTGTATCTAACACTTTATCTAACACTGTATCTAACACTGTATCTTAACACTATTCTAAAACTGTATCTTAACACTGTATCTAACACTGTATCTAACACTGTATCTAACACTGTATCTAACACTGTATCTAACACTGTATCTAACACTGTATCTAACACTGTATCTTAACACTGTATCTAACACTGTATCTAACACTGTATCTAACACTGTATCTAACACTGTATCTAACACTGTATCTAACACTGTATCTAACACTGTATCTAACACTGTATCTAACACTGTATCTAACACTGTATCTAACACTGTATCTAACACTGTATCTAACACTGTATCTAACACTGTATCTAACACTGTATCTAACACTGTATCTAACACTGTATCTAACACTGTATCTAACACTGTATCTAACACTGTATCTAACACTGTATCTTAACACTTTATCTAACACTGCATATAACACTGTATCTAACACTGTATCTAACACTGTATCTAACACTGTATCTAACACTGTATCTAACCAGTATCTAACACTGTATCTCAACACTGTATCTAACACTGTATCTAACACTGCATCTAACACTGTATCTAACACTGTATCTAACACTGTATCTTAACACTGTATCTAACACTGTATCTAACACTGTATCTAACACTGTATCTAACACTGTATCTAACACTGTATCTAACACTGTATCTTAACACTGTATCTAACACTGTATCTAACACTGTATCTAACACTGTATCTTAACACTGTATCTAACACTGTATCTTAACACTGTATCTAACACTGTATCTTAACACTGTATTCTCATTAATAATGACAATACAGTAATAATGACGATGCACTAATAATGATGATACAGTAATAATGATGATACAGTAATAATGATGATACAGTAATAATGATGATACAGTAATAATGATACAGTACAAAACTAATTCCAACCACACAATAGAGCGAAAAACTAATGTCAAAGACCTGGGAGTGATCATGTCAGAGGATCTCACCTTCAAGGACCATAACAATGTAGCAATTGCATCTGCTCGAAAAATGACAGGATGGATAATGAGAACCTTCAAAACCAGGGATGCCAAGCCCATGTTGACACTTTACAGATCGCTTGTTCTATCTAGGCTGGAATATTGCTGCACACTAACTGCACCTTTCAAGGCGGGTGAAATTGCTGACCTTGAAAATGTGCAGAGAACCTTCACGGCACGCATAAGTGCGATAAACCACCTCAACTACTAGGAACGCTTGAAGTTCCTAAACCTGTACTCTCTAGAACGCAGGCGGGAGAGATACATTATTATA
>WNWK01007417.1:32500-40000 GCA_009830355.1 Cherax destructor | reverse complement strand
GTATTTATGTGTACCTGTGCTTACATGAACTTAGCAACGTACAGGTTACTTTGGGTTATCTTCATTCATCCGCATTAATTTTCCAGGAGCATCAAGCGAAGACAGTTCCTCTGTATCCCTCCCTGCTCTTACTGTTTGTTGACATTCTTATACTTGGAATGGCGTCGCGTTCCTTCTTAGAATATAGAAAAGCACAGCTTCGCTATCCCTCTCTCCTTCAGGATTAATTTCTCCTGTGTGTGTGTGTGTGTGTGTGTACGTGTGTGTGTGTGTGTGTGTGTGTATGTGTGTGTGTGTGTGTGTGTGCGTGTTTCCTCCTCCTTCCCTGAGTTTGCTATCTCCCTTAATTCAGTGTCAACAACGCAACTCTTTGGAAGTGGCGTGTAAATAGTCGAACTGTGTGGCAGCTGCGTTCTAGTGGATCCACCAGCCTCCCTTCTTCCCTGTACCTTCTTCTTCTTCCTCCTTCTCCTCCTGCTGCCCCTCTTCCTCCTCTTCCTCCTGCTGCTGCTGCTTATCCTCCTCCTCCTTCGCTTCCTCTTCCTCCACTTCCTCCTCTTTTAAGACAAAAATTCCAAAAATTGAGAAGGATAAATTACCAAGAAATAAAATACGTGTAAGATATAAACCCAGGCCGGACTGGAACCCTCGTCCACCTGGAACAACCACTAAGATAAAGCAAGAGAAAACTCAGAAATGGGAGAAACGGGAATTTGATAGACGATTTGCGCGAAACGTCAAAAGTCATCCCCCCAAAAAATCGGAGTACATCAGGAAGAGGGAAGTAGAAATAAAAACAACTGTAGGACGTTTAAACCAGTACACACAGGAGAGAAAGGCGCTTACGATGACGTTTCGGTCCAACTTGGACCGAAACGTCACACCAGGCTGAATACGACTGCAGTGATCCCTGAATTATTTTATATTTATTATTTTCTGGCCTGAATCTGGCATTAAGAACATTAGCAGCCCTGACATGCACATATACTTAACTTAGCCGAGCATTAACAAATCCAGCAGACTAAATAAGTTGTCTACTGCCTGAGTTACGAAATAAGGTTGATAACAAATCACTTATTTACTAAAGCTAATGTTTAACAAAACATTAGAGGAAGGTAAGGTGCTAACAGGGTGAAGAGTAACAAATATTAACCAAGTAATATTTCTTACTGGGTTAACAGCAGGTTTACCTCAACTATCGTCCCAGCAACTCAAATACTGTCCCAGCAACTTAACTGTCGTCCCAGCAACTTCATTGTAGTCCAAGCAACTTCACTATCGTCCCAGCAACTCAAATACTGTCCCAGCAACTTAACTGTCGTCCAAGCAACTTCATTGTAGTCCAAGCAACTTCACTATCGTCCCAGCAACTTAACTATCGTCCCAGTAACTCAATTATTGTCCCAGCAACTTAACTGTCGTCCCAGCAACTCAACTGTCGTCCAGCAAAATAACCTCAGTCTTTGTAAAACTAAGATTATTATTTGGAAAAAAATAGTTAATATTCTGGAAGCAATAATTTAATAACCGGAAATTGATTTTATAAAATTATATGTACAATAATTGGGATGGACAAGCCCCATATAGTAAATCAAGATTTCCCCCTAGAAAAAATTGTTCGACACCGTAGTTCATTGAGGCCTACTGGTCATATTAAAATAAAAAGCACATGGTTACTTATCCATGCCTGGATAAGTAACAGACTCACAGACAGGTAACAGGGAGTTGTCTTAGTGGCAAGACGTAAACAGTGGTGTTCCTCAGGGTTCAGTACTTGGTTCAATCCTCTTCTGAACGGTTAATTGTCTTAGTGGCAAGACGTAAACATTGGCGTCCCTCAGGGTTCAGTACTTGGTCCGATCATCTTCACGATGCACAATAATGATCGCGAGACCAGACACAGATCTATGATAACCAAATTTGCGGATAAAATCAAGTTTTGAGGGGAAAACATCACGTGATCTTCCTCTGTTATTACTAGCACAGTTCCCCTACCCTAGAAAAACACAGGATGACCCAGAAAATATATGTGCGATCCAAAATAAATACGTACTGACCCAAAAATGTGGAGTATCCAAAAATACAGCGTGAAAAAAAATCATGGGTTGCAAAAAAAAAAAAAAAATAGGAAAAATAGAAAAAGGGATAAAAAGTATATATGGAGGGAGGCTGGAAATGGAAGACGAGACCCAACAATGTTATTATGGTATGCTACAAATGGTGTTTGTTGTTAGTGTGCTAGTGTTGCTGCTGCTGTTAGTGCGTCAGCAACTGTGGTGTGTTGCTGTTGTAGTACTGTTACTGTTGTTGTTGTTGTTGCTGCTGCTGGTGCTGTTAGTGCTGTTACTGTTGTTGTTGTTGCTGCTGCTGGTGCGTAGTTGATGTGCTGTTGTGTTTGCTGCTGTGCTGTGTTGTTGTTGCTGCTGTCTATCTGTTGTTGTGTCTATGGTGCTGTTATGTTGTTGTGTTGTTCTGCTGCTCTGTGTTGCTGTTGCATGCTGTTCTGCTTGTGTTGTTCGAGTGTTGCTGCTGCGGTGTGTGCTGTTACTGTTGTTGTTGTTGTTGCTGGTGGTGCGCTGTTATGTTCGTTGCTGTTAGTGCTGTTGTTGCTGTGCTGTATGTTGCTAGTTACTGTTGTGTGTTGCTGTTCTGCTAGTGTGTGCTCTGCTAGTCTGTTGTGTGTATGTTGCTGGTGCTGTAGTTGCTGTCTGCTATGTTTTCGCTACTAGGTGCTGCTGTGTTATGTGCTGCTAGTGTTGCTGCTGCTGCTGTTGTGCTGTAGTGTGTTAGTTGCTGCTGCTAGTGTTGTTGCTGCTGCTGTGTTGTTGCTAGTTTACTGTTGCTGTGTTGCTGTGTGTGTTGCTGTTAGTGTTTGCTGCTGCTGTGTTGCTGCTAGTGTTACTGCTGCTAGTGTCTGTGTTCTGCTAGGCTGTGTTGTGCTGCTGTTTCTGTGCTGCTAGTGTTGCTGCTGCTTGCTGCTGCTGCTGCTAGTGTTTGCTGCTGCTAGTGTTGCTGCTGCTGCTAGTGTTGCTGTGCTGCTAGTGTTGCTGCTGTTTGTAGTGTTGTTGCTGCTGCTAGTGTTTGCTGCTGCTAGTGTTGTGCTTGCTGCTGCTGCTAGTGTTGCTGCTGCTGCTTGTTGCTGCTGCTGCTGTGCTAGTGTTGTTGCTGCTGTTAGTGTTGCTCTGCTGCTGTGTGTGCTGCTTGCTGTTGCTGCTGTGTGTTGCTGCTGTGCTAGTGTTGTCTGCTGATGCTGGTGTTGCTGTCTGCTGCTAGTGTTACTGCTTGCGCTGTGTTGCTGCTGGCATGTTGACTGCTGCTGCTAGTGTTGCTGCTGCTGCTGTGTAGTGTTGCTGCTGTGTTCTGTGCTGTTGTTGCTGCTGCTAGTGTTGTGCTGCTGCTAGTGTTCTGCTGCTGCTAGTGTTTGCTGCTGCTAGTGTGCTGCTGCGCTGTGTGTTGCTGCTGCTAGTGTTGTTGCTGCTGCTAGTGTTGTTGCTGCTGCTAGTGTTGCTGCTGCTAGTGTTGTTGCTGCTGCTAGTGCTGTTGCTGCTGCTAGTGTTGTTGCTGCTGCTAGTGCTGTTGCTAATGCTAGTGTTGTTGCTGCTGCTAGTGTTGCTGCTGCTGCTAGTGTTGCTGCTGCTACTAGTGTTGCTGCTGCTGCTGCTAGTGTTGCTGCTGCTGCTAGTGTTACTGCTGCTGCTAGTGTTGATGCTGCTGCTAGTGTTGCTGCTGCTGCTGCTGCTAGTGTTGCTGCTAATGTGTTGCTGCTGCTGCTAGTGTTGCTGCTAATGTGTTGCTGCTGCTGCTAGCGTTGCTGCTGCTGCTAGTGTTGTTGTCTGCTGCTTAGTGCTTGCTGCTGCTGCTGCTTGTGTTGCTGCTGCTAGTGTTGCTGCTGCTGCTGCTGCTAGTGTTGCTGCTGTTGCTAGTGTTACTGCTGCTGCTAGTGTTGCTGCTGCTGCTGCTGCTAGTGTTGCTGCTGCTGCTAGTGTTACTGCTGCTGCTAGTGTTGATGCTGCTGCTAGTGTTGCTGCTGCTGCTGCTGCTAGTGTTGCTGCTAATGTGTTGCTGCTGCTGCTAGTGTTGCTGCTAATGTGTTGCTGCTGCTGCTAGCGTTGCTGCTGCTGCTAGTGTTGTTGCTGCTGCTAGTGTTGCTGCTGCTGCTGCTTGTGTTGCTGCTGCTAGTGTTGCTGCTGCTGCTGCTGCTAGTGTTGCTGCTGTTGCTAGTGTTGCTGCTGCTGCTGCTAGTGTTGCTGCTGCTGCTGCTAGTGTTGCTGCTGCTGCTGCTAGTGTTGCTGCTGCTGCTGCTGCTAGTGTTGTTGCTGCTGCTGCTGCTAGTGTTGTTGCTGCTGCTTGTGTTGCTGCTGCTGCTAGTGTTGCTGCTGCTGCTGCTAGTGTTGTTGTTGCTGCTGCTAGTGCTGCTGCTGCTAGTGTTGTTGCTGCTGCTGCTGCTAGTGTTGCTGCTGCTGCTGCTGCTAGTGTTGCTTCTGCTGCTAGTGTTGCTGTTGCTGCTGCTAGTGTTGCTGCTGCTGCTAGTGTTGTTGCTGCTGCTAGTGTTGCGGCTGCTGCTAGTGTTGCTGCTGCTGCTGCTAGTTTTGCTGCTGCTGCTAGTGTTGTTGTTGCTGCTGCTGCTAGTGTTGCTGCTGCTGCTGCTGCTGCTAGTGTTGCTTCTGCTGCTAGTGTTGCTTCTGCTGCTAGTGTTGTTGCTGCTGCTGCTAGTGTTGCTGCTGCTGCTAGTGTTGTTGCTGCTGCTAGTGTTGCTGCTGCTGCTAGTGTTGCTGCTGCTGCTGCTAGTGTTGCTGCTGCTGCTGCTAGTTTTGCTGCTGCTGCTGCTAGTGTTGTTGCTGCTGCTAGTGTTGCTGCTGCTGCTGCTAGTTTTGCTGCTGCTGCTAGTGTTGCTGCTGCTGCTAGTGTTGCTGCTGCTGCTAGTTTTGCTGCTGCTGCTAGTGTTGCTGCTGCTGCTAGTGTTGCTGCTGCTGCTAGTTTTGCTGCTGCTGCTTCTTCACACAAAACTTTCAGAAAAATAATTAGAAACTTAGAAGACAAACCAAACACAAACATCAGAGGAGACTAACATGATCAAATGTAAACACTAAAACCTACAAACACACAGCCAGGCTGGTAAAACAAACACACAGCCAGGCTGGTAAAACAAACACACAGCCAGGCTGGTAAAACAAACACACAGCTAGGCTGGTAAAACAAACACACAGCTAGGCTGGTAAAACAAACACACAGCCAGGATGGTAAAACAAACACACAGCCAGGATGGTAAAACAAACACACAGCCAGGCTGGTAAAACAAACACACAGCTAGGCTGGTAAAACAAACACACAGCCAGGCTGGTAAAACAAACACACAGCCAGGCTGGTAAAACAAACACACAGCTAGGCTGGTAAAACAAACACACAGCTAGGCTGGTAAAACAAACACACAGCCAGGCTGGTAAAACAAACACACGGAGAGATGATCGTTAAAAACACAAACACACACACCGAAAAATTCACTCTAGCACAAACACTTGGATAATACACATGAACACTTGTGAATAAAAACACAAAAACAAACACCTGGATTAAACAAACAAAGAACAAGGAAAATCCACAAACACTTGGAAAAAACTTTCATTATTGTTCAACTCTTGTAGCTGCATATACATTCATATATACATATATATATATATATATATATATATATATATATATATATATATATATATATATATATATATATATATATATATATATATATATATATATATATATATACCATGAATTAAGGAAAGATCCTGGACTTCACCTTACGAAACAGACAAAGCAAATGCGATAGTAATTATGGACCAGGTGGATTATAGTGGAAAAATGAACATGTTATTTAAAGACTGGGGAACTTACTTGCCTCTTAAGCTGTTCCTCGTAGTTGATGTGGACGAGTAAGTCACTTCTGGCACGACAGTGTCCCCCAGTATAGTAATTTACACTAATTGCCTCTTGGTCGCTGGTAAGGGAATTTCAGTTTACTTTAGAACTGTTAAAGTCGCTACGTACATGTCTTCATCAAACTGCACTAAGGAAGAAACACACACTAAGTGAAGAGAGGATCACAGCACTCAGACAGGAGTGAAGGAGCCCATAACTGGAAGCAACGGAAAGAAACCTCGAGGCAGAAGAGGCAACACGAATGTATGCAATTGTCCATTTTTCCAAGTAGAATAATAATAAAATTGAAATAAAAAACTGACCACTGCTCTTCCCTCCCACACTCTCCCTCCCACACTCTCTCCCTCCCACACTCTCTCCCTCCCACACTCTCCCTCCCACACTCTCCCTCCCACACTCTCCCTCCCACACTCTTTCCCTCCCTTCCACTCTCCTTTCCTCCATCCCTCCCTCTCTCTCTCTCCCTCCCTCCCTCCTCCAGCGTCAGGTGGGGAGGAAGGTAATTAACTGATGATTACCTGGCTTGATTTGAGAGATCCGTCATAACAAATTTTGTAATCGGCTTTTGCTGCAAATTTTAATTATTTTTTGGGCCAATCAAACAAAATATAATTTGGATTTGTTTCCCCCATGTGGGGATCCCCCATGTGGGGACCCCAATGTTTGGACCCCCATGTGGGGACCCCTATGTTGGGACACCCCATTTGGGGACACCCCATGAGGGGACCCCCTGTCTTAGTGTTATTAGTTATCTGCTTCATATTATCTCTCTCTCTCTCTCTCTCTCTCTCTCTCTCTCTCTCTCTCTCTCTCTCTCTCTCTCTCTCTCTCTCTCTCTCTCTCTCTCACTCTTCACACTCTATATCCCTTCGTAATGGTTCATGATTAATGGAGAAGCCTAGCAACGCAGTTTGGGTAGAGGGGAAAGAGGGGAAATGATAAAATTAAGAGGGGACAGATAAAAGTTCATTGGGGAAAAGTAGAGAGAGAGAGAGAGAGAAAGAAAGAGAAAGAAAGAGAGAGAGAGGGGAAAGCGTTGAGACAGACAGAAGAGGGAACAGGGAGAGATAATAATAGTGAGATTACTTACTACTGCTGCTGCTGCTGCTGCTGCTGCTGCTGCTGCTGCTGCTTTTGTTGTTGTTGTTGCTGCTGTTTTTGTTTGTTTGTTGTTGTTGTTGCTGCTGCTGCTGCTGATGTTACTACTACTGCTGCTGCTGCTGCTGCTACTGTTACTACTACCACTATAACCACTGGTACCACTTAACCCCAACACAGGTACTATCAGAGACCTGTGTTGTAGCTGGCCAGACAAGACACCAACACAGTCAATAAAACAGGTTAAGAGAACCAGCAATAAAGCACACACCAGATGCGGCGTTTATTATTAACCATTTGTTCCCTCCATCAAACTTGTGTACAATTATTTACAATATTTATAAAAGGTTTACCTGTTGTAAATAGAGAAATGAGCGTGTAGGAGAACTCTCTCTCACGGCCAGAGCTTTAGAGACTCAGTCAGAAGACAGAATTAGCCAGCTCGAGGCTTGTGAGGATCTGATGCTC
>WNWK01007417.1:2500-25000 GCA_009830355.1 Cherax destructor | reverse complement strand
TACACACTCGTTACTACACACTCGTTACTACACACTTCACTGTTACTACACACTCGTTACTACACACTCGTTACTACACACTCGTTACTACACCGTTACACATCGTTACTACACACTCGTTACTACACACTCGTTACTACACACTCGTTACTACACACTCGTTACTACACACTCGTTACTACACACTCGTTACTACACACTCGTTACTACACACTCGTTACTACACACTCGTTACTACACACTCGTTACTACACACTCGTTACTACACACTCGTTACTACACACTCTGGTGACATTTCTTGCTGCTGTAAACTAATCGATAACAATTTTCTTACATAAATTAGCTAACAACAGTTTGTCTTGTTAGCTAACAGCTGGAGATAGTCTTAGACATGTTATCTAAGCAGCAACTAATGTTCCTCTGAAGATAATACTAACAAATGAGGATTAGAATTAGAAGCAATATAGGAAAAAAATGCAGGCGAATCAAAGAATACTTTATATATATATGAATATATATATATATATATATATATATATATATATATATATATATATATATATATATATATATATATATATATATATATATATATATATATATATATATATATATATATATATATATATATATATATATAAAACTGCTGCGGGTGTATATTCACTGAGATATACATACCGTTAAGTGTATATACACAGAGGGATACACACTCTTGGGTATATGAACACAAAAATATACGCATTTGTAGATGAATGTAGCCCAGTACGCCTGAGATATGTATACCTCTGAGTGTAACACACTAGAATATGTATACCTCTCAGTGTATACAAACATGAGATACACAATTCTGATTGTAATACAACTAGAATACATACACACACACAACACACATGAAGAGGCGGCACAGGAGCATGACTCGCACCCGCACACACAAACAAGTGAGTA
The DNA here is from genome assembly GCA_009830355.1 of Cherax destructor. Taxonomy (NCBI): domain Eukaryota; kingdom Metazoa; phylum Arthropoda; class Malacostraca; order Decapoda; family Parastacidae; genus Cherax; species Cherax destructor. The sequence continues at coordinate 24,055 of WNWK01007417.1, read as the reverse complement.
CAACTAGGTGACTACACACACACACTCACAAACACACACACACACACACACAACACACACACTCACAAACCACACACAAAACACACACACTCACAAACACACACACACACACACACAACACACACACACTCACAACACACACACACACACACAGGCGGACCAGGACATGATCGACCAACCACAAATACGTGAGTACACACACACACACACACACACACACACACACAAACACACACACTCACAACACACACACACACACACACACAAACACACACACACAACACACACACACCACCACACACAACACACACACACACACACACACATCAACACACACACACACACACACACACACACACACACACACACACACACTACACACACACACACACACACACACACACACACACACACACACACACACACACACACACACACACACACACAACACACACACACACACACACACAGCTGAACAGGATAATAAACACCAGACAGAAAAGAGGCACTAAACTATAGACCGGTGTCACTTACGTGTATAGTGTGCAAAGTCATGGAGAAAATCATCAGGAAAAGATAGGCGGTCTTCTTTGCCCTTCTCCGATCTTCATGACTTTGCATTTGGTGGGATTGAATTCGAGAAGCCAGTTGCTAGACCAGATGTCAAGCTTGTCCAGGTCTGTTTGAAGTCCTGCTTGGTCCTCTTCCGATGTGATTCTCCTCATTAATTTCACATCATCTGCGAACAGAGACACTTCTGAGTCTATCCCATCCGTCATGTCATTTACATATACCAAGAATAACACTGGTCCTAGGACTGACCCCTGCGGTACGCCGCTCGTCACAGGCACCCACTGTGATACCTCATCAGAGTAGTCAGGAAGTGGAATAGTCTAGAGAAAGATATAGTGGAGGCAGGAACCATACATAGTTTTAAGACAAGGTATGATAAAGCTCATGGAGCAGGGAGAGCAGAGATCCAGTAGCAGACAGCGAAGAGGCGGGGCCAGGAGCTGAGTCTCGACCCCTGCAACCACAATTAGGTGAGTAATTAGGTGAGTACACACACACACACACACACACACACACACACACACACACACACACACACACACACACACACAACACACACACTCACTAACACACACACACACACAAACACACACACACACACACACACTCACTAACACACACACACTCACTAACACACACACACTCACTAACACACACACACTCACTAACACACACACACACACACACACACACAAACACACACACACACACACACACACACACTGGACTACAAAACAAACAAACAAACAACATAACTTAAATCACAGCACAAAATATTGTAAAAAAACAATTGTAGTGAAGGTGAGTTGTCATTATTACCTTGATTACTTTAACTCAACCTAATTATCAAAGTTCATTTGCATAATTCTAATATAATTATCAACGTTGATCTATAAGTTGATCAATTATTATAGCAATTATTATTATTATTATTATTATTATTATTATTATTATTATTATTATTATTATTATTATTATTATTATTATTATTATTATTATTATTATTATTATTATAATCATTATTATAATCATTATTATTATTATTTACAGTGGTGAAATACGCTGATAAAGGAGGAGATAAAGAAGGTTAAACGAGAATTTAGAAGTTTAGAAAAAACGAAATAATTGAGTTAGTCAGATGACGCTGTAAGATGTTCATTATACCATACACACAGTATGTCTTGTATACTGTGTGTATACTGTGTGTATACCATACACACAGTATGTCTTGTATACTGTGTGTATACTGTGTATACCATACACACAGTATGTCTTGTATACTGTGTGTATACTGTGTATACCTACACAGTATGTCTTGTATACTGTGTTATCTGTATACCATACACACAGTATGTCTTGTATACTGTGTGTATACTGTGTATACCATACACACAGTATGTCTTGTATACTGTGTGTATACTGTGTATACCATACACACAGTATGTCTTGTATACTGTGTGTATACTGTGTATACCATACACACAGTATGTCTTGTATACTGTGTGTATACTGTGTATACCATACACACAGTATGTCTTGTATACTGTGTGTATACTGTGTATACCATACACACAGTATGTCTTGTATACTGTGTGTATACTGTGTATACCATACACACAGTATGTCTTGTATACTGTGTGTATACTGTGTATACCATACACACAGTATGTCTTGTATACTGTGTGTATACTGTGTATACCATACACACAGTATGTCTTGTATACTGTGTGTATACTGTGTATACCATACACACAGTATGTACTTGTATACGTGTGTATACTGTGTATACCATAAAACTAGTATGTCTTGTATATGTGTGTATACTGTGTATAGTATACACAGTATGTCTTGTATACTGTGTGTATACTGGTATACCATACACAGTATGGTATACTGTGTGTATGGTATACTAGTATGTATACTGTGTGTATGGTATACTGTTTATGATGATGATATACATGTGTTTGGTATAATGTTATGGATATGTGTGTACTGTGTATATATATGTATGTATACTGTGTGTATGGTATACTGTATGTATACTGTGTGTATGGTATACTGTATGTATACTGTGTGTATGGTATACTGTTTGTATGGAATACAGTGTGTTTGGTATACATTGTGTATGGAATCATGTGTGTACGGTATACTGTGTGTATGGTATACTGTGTGTATTGTATACTGTGTGTATGGCATACTGTGTGTATGGTATACTGTGTGTATGGTAATACGTGTGTATGGTATAATTGTGTATGGAATACATGTGTGTATATACTGTGTGTATGGTATACTGTGTGTATGGTATACTGTGTGTATGGTATACTGTGTGTATGGTATACTGTATGTATGGTATATTGTGTGTATGGTATACTGTGTGTATGGAATACAGTGTTTTTTTATACTGTGTGTATGGTATATTGTGTGTATGGTATACTGTGTGTATGGTATACTGTGTGTATGGTATAATGTGTGTATGGTATACTGTGTGTATGGTTTACAGTGTGTATGTAATACAGTGTGTATGGTATACTGTGTATGGTATACTGTGTGTATGGTATACTGTGTGTATGGTATATTGTGTGTATGGTATACTGTGTGTATGGTTTACAGTGTGTATGGAATACAGTGTGTATGGTATACATTGTGTATGGAATCATGTGTGTACGGTATACTGTGTGTATGGTATACTGTGTGTATGGTAAACTGTGTGTATGGTATACTGTGTGTATGGTATACTGTGTATGGTATACTGTGTGTATGGTATACTGTGTGTATGGTATACTGTGTGTATGGTATACTGTGTGTATGGAATACAGTGTGTATGGTATACATTATATATGGAATCATGTATGTACGGTATACTGTGTGTATGGTATACTGTGTGTATGGTATACTGTGTTTATGGTATACTGTGTGTATGGTATACTGTGTGTATGGTATACTGTGTGTATGGTATACTGTGTGTATGGTATACTGTGTGTATGGTATACTGTGTATGGTATACTGTGTGATGGTATACTGTGTGTATGGTATACTGTGTGTATGGAATACTGTTGTATGTATACTGTGTGTATGGTATACTGTATGATATTGTGTATGGTATACTATGTGTATGGTATACTGTGTGTATGGTATACTGTGTATGTATATGTATGGTATACTGTGTATGGTATACTGTGTGTATGGTATACTGTGTGTATGGTATTCTGTGTGTATGGTATACTGTGTATATGGTATACTGTGTGTATGGTATACTGTGTGTATGGTATACTGTGTGTATGGTATACTGTGTATGGTATATTGTGTGTATGGTATAATGTGTGTATGGTATACTGTGTGTATTGTATACTGTGTGTATGGTATACTGTGTGTATGGTATACTGTGTATGGTATACTGTGTGTATGGTATACTGTGTATGGTATAGTGTGTGTATGGTATACTGTGTATGGTATACTGTGTGTATTGTATACTGTGTGTATGGTATACTGTGTGTATGGTATACTTTGTAGGGTATACTGTGTGTATGGTATACGGTGTGTATGGTATACTCTGTGTATGGTATACTGTGTGTCAATTTGTATGTTTATTGTTTTTAATAATATTAAAGACCAATATGTTGGGTAAATATTAATATGGGTGGAGGGAGGGGGTGGGGGATTGAGGTAGGTAGGGAGATAGGTTGGGAGGGAGGGAGGGAGTTAGGGAAGAATGTCCAACAAAGACTGATTCTGATTGGCTGATGGAAGGCAAGGAACAATAGAACCTAAATTCTGATTGGCTGTTGAAAAATAATGACACAAGAGAGATTAAAATTACTATTGGTGGAGGAACAAGTAGAGTAATGTTGTGATTGGTCAGTAGTAGTGACGTAATGAATGAAGGGAAGCTGTGATTTGTCAGTAGTAGTGACGTAATAAATGAAGGGAAGCTGTGATTGGTCAGTAGTAGTGACGTAACGAATTAAGGGGAGCTGTGATTGGCTGGACAAAAAATGGTTGACAAATCGATAGATAAGGAAATTAACCTGAGGGGAAAAATAGACCGAAAATTAATTTTAATTTTCCATTTATTGGTCAAAGTTGAAAACACTGAGAAAGATTGTGAGATAGTGAGAAAGATTGTGAGATAGTGAGAAAGATAGTGAGATAGTGAGAAAGATAGTGGGATAGTGAGAAAGATAGTGAGATAGTGAGAAAGATTGTGAGATAGTGAGAAAGATAGTGAGAAAGATAGTGAGAAAGATAGTGAGATAGTGAGAAAGATAGTGAGATAGTGAGAAAGATAGTGAGATAGTGAGAAAGATTGTGAGATAGTGAGAAAGATAGTGAGAAAGATAGTGAGAAAGATAGTGAGAAAGATAGTGAGAAAGATAGTGAGATAGTGAGAAAGATAGTGAGATAGTGAGAAAGATAGTGATATAGTGAGAAAGATAGTGAGATAGTGAGATAGTGAGATAGTAAGAAAGATTGTGAGATAGTGAGAAAGATAGTGAGATAGTGAGAAAGATAGTGAGATAGTGAGAAAGATTGTGAGATAGTGAGAAAGATTGTGAGATAGTGAGAAAGATAGTGAGATAGTGAGAAAGATAGTGAGAAAGATAGTGAGATAGTGAGAAAGATAGTGAGAAAGATAGTGAGATAGTGAGAAAGATAGTGAGATAGTGAGAAAGATAGTGAGATAGTGAGAAAGATAGTGAGATAGTGAGAAAGATTGTGAGATAGTGAGAAAGATAGTGAGATAGTGAGAAAGATAGTGAGATAGTGAGAAAGATTGTGAGATAGTGAGAAAGATAGTGAGATAGTGAGAAATATAGTGAGATAGTGAGAAAGATTGTGAGATAGTGAGAAAGATTGTGAGATAGTGAGATAGTGAGAAAGATTGTGAGATAGTGAGAAAGATAGTGAGAAAGATTGTGAGATAGTGAGAAAGATAGTGAGAAAGATTGTGAGATAGTGAGAAAGATAGTGAGATAGTGAGAAAGATAGTGAGAAAGATTGTGAGATAGTGAGATAGTGAGAAAGATTGTGAGATAGTGAGATAGTGAGAAGGATTGTGAGATAGTGAGAAAGATAGTGAGATAGTGAGATAGTGAGAAATATAGTGGGATAGTGAGAAAGATAGTGAGATAGTGAGAAAGATTGTGAGATAGTGAGAAAAATTGTGATATAGTGAGAAAGATAGTGAGAAAGATAGTGAGATAGTGAAATAGTGAGAAAGATAGTGAGATAGTGAGAAAGATAGTGAGATAGTGAGAAAGATAGTGATATAGTGAGAAAGATAGTGAGGAAGATGGTGGGAAAGATATTGAGAAAAATAGTGGGAAAGATAGTGGGAAATATAGTGGAAAATATTGTGAGAAATTTATTGGGAAAGACAGTGGGAAAGATAGTGATAAAGCTAGTGGGAAAAATAGAGGGAAAGATAGTGAGAGAGATAATGGGAAATATAGTGAGAAATATAGTGAAAGATAATGAGAAAGATAGTGGGAAAGTTGGTGGGAAATATAGTAAAATAGTTTAAAAGATGGTGTTAAAGATGGTGATAAAAATGTTGATAAAGATGGTGACAAAGATGGTGATAAAGATGGTGATGAAGATGGTGATAAGGATGGTTATAAAGATGATATAGTATATTCTTCACACTGTTTTCCTGCCAGGGGTGGACGTTAAGGAGCGTGAAGGGTGGGGAGAGAGCCTTCTGTTATACTGTCCTTATCTCACACCTTAATATAGCTAGACATGGAGAGTCGTGGTCAGTACGTAGCCTCGTTGGGGACTACCTACGTACTCCTTTACAGTGCTTAACTTACATATAGAAAGTACACTGTCTCATGTTACCTGTCACTCTCTCTCTCTTCTGTCTGTTCTAGTTTCCTCTCCACTGGAATATCCTCCAGACTGTTTCAGTCCAATTTGTAACTTAGTGTCCCGTGATGATGGACCACGTCGAAGGCTTTCTGGAGATCTAGGAACATGCAGTCCACCCTTCCTTCTCTTGCATGATCATCGTCAATGTGACGCAGATTGCAGTCAGAGGACTTCAGCAGTATAATGTAGTGTTGGCAGGGGTTCCATAGCACCAGGGGAGTCAGAGTGACTCACTACCTTAGACCATGTTAGTACTGGAGATGAGGACCTCCACCACCATGTTAGTACTGGAGATGAGGACCTCCACCACCATGTTAGTACTGGAGATGAGGACCTCCACCACTATGTTAGTACTGGAGATGAGGACCTCCACCACCATGTTAGTACTGGAGATGGGGACCTCCACTACCATGTTAGTACTGGAGATGGGGACCTCCACCACCATGTTAGTACTGGAGATCGGATCTCCACCACCATGTTAGTACTGGAGATGGGAACCTCCTCCACCATGTTAGTACTGGAGATGGGAACGTCCCCCACCATGTTAGTACTGGAGATGGGGACCTCCACTACCATGTTAGTACTGGAGATGGGGACCACCACCACCATGTTAGTACTGGAGATGGGGACCTCTACTACCATGTTAGTACTGGAGATGGGGACCTCTACTACTATGTTAGTACTGGAGATGGGGACCTCTACTACCATGTTAGTACTGGAGATGGGGACCTCTACTACCATGTTAGTACTGGAGATGGGGACCTCTACTACCATGTTAGTACTGGAGATGGGGACCTCCACTACCATGTTAGTACTGGAGATGGGGACCACCACCACCATGTTAGTACTGGAGATGGGGACCTCTACTACCATGTTAGTACTGGAGATGGGGACCTCTACTACCATGTTAGTACTGGAGATAGGGACCTCTACTACCATGTTAGTACTGGAGATCGGGACCTCTACTACCATGTTAGTACTGGAGATGGGGACTTCTACTACCATGTTAGTACTGGAGATGGGGACCTCTACTACCATGTTAGTACTGGAGATGGGGACCTCTACTACCATGTTAGTACTGGAGATGGGACTTCTACTACCATGTTAGTACTGGAGATGGGACTCTACTACCATGTTAGTACTGGAGATGGGGACCTCTACTACCATGTTAGTACTGGAGATGGGGACCTCTACTACCATGTTAGTACTGGAGATGGGGACTCTACTACCATGTTAGTACTGGAGATGGGGACTTCTACTACCATGTTAGTACTGGAGATGGGGACTTCTACTACCATGTTAGTACTGGAGATGGGGACCTCTACTACCATGTTAGTACTGGAGATGGGGACCTCTACTACCATGTTAGTACTGGAGATGGGGACCTCTACTACCATGTTAGTACTGGAGATGGGGACTTCTACTACCATGTTAGTACTGGAGATGGGGACTTCTACTACCATGTTAGTACTGGAGATGGGGACCTCTACTACCATGCTCCCTATCTAGGCCGGTTTATTTTTTTCCCACTGATTCAGTTCCCAAAAATACGTACATGTTATAGGTGTGTGTATATGTGTGTGTGTGTGTGTGCTCACCTAATTGTGGTTGCAGGGGTCGATTCATAGCTCCTGGCACCGTGTATGTGTATGTGTGTGTGTGTGTTGAGGGATGCTGTAGGAGATCTTTATAATGTTAATGATGTTCTGTGTGAACCTGTACACCTTGATGATTATGCTTGGGCTAAGTAAGTAAGTAAGGCTAATTGTTAATACGGAGAAAATTTTAATTAGTTACTCCTCTCTCTCTCTCTCTCTCTCTCTCTCTCTCTCTCTCTCTCTCTCTCTCTCTCTCTCTCTCTCTCTCTCTCAATCAAGATGAAGGGGCGAGGAGGGTTAGGAGGAAGCACTGGCTTGCCATATGGCAATACTGTTGATGCTGTTCAAGCTATCCCCCTGAAAGGCAGGTGGCAACACTGCCATGGAACACTACTGGTGTTGGTCACCTTCATGACAAGAAGCGAACCTGTTTACCGGTCAAGTATTATCAGTTACCAACCGGGAGGCTGTTATTACGGACCAGATAACACCGGTAAAGCTACAGAACTGGACAAACTATGCTGCCATTACTAGAGAGAAAGAAAGAGTGAGAGAGAGAGAGAGAGAGTAATGGAACACTGGTGTCGACCCACAGCCTCCCAGTATTACATCAGCAGGCGACAACTTGCAACTGTATGACGTCAGAGCCTTGCTACCTGAAGATCAATGTCTAAAAATTCTTTTAAACCCCCAAAAACTACTACGGAATGTCCGTTACTTCTCAGTTTTTCTCAGTTATGCTCACGGCAAGATGGGAATTATCAGATTAACACCAGAAATTTCATTATTTTATTTTTTTATTTTTTTTAGTCCAGTCCACCGAAATCAACCGATTCGTATTTTTTTTTATTCTCTTCATCCTTCTTTTTAATAAGTTAAGATTTTCTTCCGGGCGAAACATCGGCTGGAGTACTTAGTGACTATGCTTCATTCACTTGCAAATGTTGTGAGTTAAGAGGCGGGTATCAGGGAGTAAACTCCTCTTAAGGAGGGAAAAAACAAAAACAAACGAGCGTCGGTGAGTTAGTATCTGGTGGCGGTGGGAAAGGTTCGATCCCTTATACTCGCTGACTCCGAAGCGATTGGATCCTAGTAGTGGATGACTGCTGGGTGAAAAGTACCTCTGGTTCCTTTCTTTATAACCTCATTCTCTCTCTCTCTCTAAACACCTCTCACACTCACTCCCTCTCTCTCCCTCTCCTAGCAGCCTCCTTGTTTATAGAACAGAGGGAAAGAGAGAGAGAGATAAGAAGGGAGAAAGCTGTACTTGAGCTGATCTGATAAAACACTGGATAAGCTTCACACTTTAATGCTGATCTCATTATAAACATCAGCCCCGGTAAAAAAAAAGTTAAAGGCAGATAAGGTATTCTTCAGTCGCAAATTTTAGAACCGGCCAAAAAAGTGGATGCTGAGTCGGTGGGGGGATGGAGGAGTGGGACGGAGGAGGGGGATGAGAGAGAGGGGTGGGGTGGGTGGGTGGAGGGAGGGATGCGAGAGGTGCTTAGCGAAGTTTAATCAATGTATAGTGGAGATGTTTCCATAGCAACGGGCGGCCCCGGCAACGCATCCCGGGGCCCCGGAACGTTTCCACCCTCCTGGAAACCAGCATCATTGGGGGGATGGGAGGGGAGACACGCCGGTGGTCTGGAGACCACTTGGTCTCCGGTAAACCGGTCTCCAGCATCCACCCACCGGAGACGCTATTTTTTATTTTATTTTTTTTGACCGGCCTCTGTCCCCCTCCCTGAAGGATTTTGATAATAGTGTGTCTTGTTAGGGGGAAGGGGGAGGGGGGATTTTTTGAGAGGGGTGTTGGTTGGAGTGTGTGACCGAGGGGAGGCTGCTGGGTGAGGGGTGTACGGGAAGGGGAAGGGGAGATGAGGTGTGTTGCAAGGACGGCCGGCCAGTCTCAGGGGGTGGGAGGGGAGGGAGGGGAAAGCGGGCGCTGGGGAGAGAGAGAGATAGAGAGAGAGAGAGAGAGGGAGGGAGAGAGAGACATAGAGAGGGACAGATGAACAGAAAGAGGGACAAACAGAAATACAGAAAGAGAGAGAGAAAGATACCCCTCATTCTCAGTCTCACAGACCTATAAGTGTTCTTGGAGGCACAAGTTAAAGTGTAGGTGGTACACTTAAGAGAAATAAGTGGAAGAGTACCACCAGTGTACCACTGAAGGTACTCCACTACCAGCACTGGTACCACAATATACCACCAGTGTACCACTGAAGGTACACCACTACAGCACTGGTACCACAGTATATACCACCAGTGTACCACTGAAGGTACACCACTACAGCACTGGTACCACAGTATATACCACCAGTGTACCACTGAAGGTACACCACTACAGCACTGGTACCACAGTATATACCACCAGTGTACCACTGAAGGTACACCACTACAGCACTGGTACCACAGTATATACCACCAGTGTACCACTGAAGGTACACCACTACAAGCACTGGTACCACAGTATATACCACCAGTGTAGCACTGATGGTACACCACTACAGCACTGGTACCACATTATATACCACCAGTGTACCACTGAAGGTACACCACTACAGCACTGGTACCACAGTATATACCACCAGTGTACCACTGAAGGTACACCACTACAGCACTGGTACCACAGTATATACCACCAGTGTACCACTGAAGGTACACCACTACAGCACTGGTACCACAGTATATACCACCAGTGTACCACTGAAGGTACACCACTACAGCACTGGTACCACAGTATATACCACCAGTGTACCACTGAAGGTACACCACTACAGCACTGGTACCACAGTATATACTACCAGTGTAGCACTGAAGGTACACCACTACAGCACTGGTACCACAGTATATACCACCAGTGTACCACTGAAGGTACACCACTACAGCACTGGTACCACAGTATATACCACCAGTGTACCACTGAAGGTACACCACTACAAGCACTGATACCACAGTATATACTACCAGTGTAGCACTGAAGGCACACCACTACAGCACTGGTACCACAGTATATACCACCAGTGTAGCACTGAAGGTACACCACTACAGCACTGGTACCACAGTATATACTACCAGTGTAGCACTGAAGGTACACCACTACAGCACTGGTACCACAGTATATACCACCAGTGTACCACTGAAGGTACACCACTACAGCACTGATACCACAGTATATACCACTAGGGTAGCTCTGAAGGTACACCACTACAAGCACTGGTACCACAGTATATACTACCAGTGTAGCACTGAAGGTACACCACTACAAGCACTGGTACCACAGTATATACCTCCAGTGTACCACTGAAGGTACACCACTACAGCACTGGTACCACAGTATATACTACCAGTGTAGCACTGAAGGTACACCACTACAGCACTGGTACCACAGTATATACCACCAGTGTACCACTGAAGGTACACCACTACAGCACTGGTACCACAGTATATACCACCAGTGTACCACTGAAGGTACACCACTACAAGCACTAGTACCACAGTATGTACCACCAGTGTACCACTCAAGGTACTCTACTACAAGTACTTGCACTACTCCAGAGACTGCCGGGTCAGAGGTTAGCAGAGAGAGAGAAGCAGAAGGCTCTCTCCCCACCCTCCACTCTCTCCTGCTTAACTGCTGCAGCAGGTACACTGTGGAGTACTCTAGCAGGTATAGTGTGGAGTACTGTAGCAGGTACACTGTGGAGTACTGTAGCAGGTACACTGTGGAGTACTGTAGCAGGTACATTGTGGAGTACTGTAGAAGGTATAGTGTGGAGTACTGTAGCAGGTACACTGTGGAGTACTGTAGCAGGTACACTGTGGAGTACTGTAGCAGGTACACTGTGGAGTACTGTAGCAGGTACACTGTGGAGTACTATAACAGGTACACTGTTGAGTACTGTAGCAAGTACACTTTGGAGTACTGTAACAGGTACACTGTGGAGTACTGTAGCAGGTACACTGTGGAGTACTGTAGCAGGTACACTGTGGGGTACTGTAGCAGATTCACTGTGGAGTACTGTAGCAGGTACACTGTGGGGTACTGTAGCAGGTACACTGTGGAGTACTATAACAGGTACAATGTTGAGTACTGTAGCAAGTACACTGTGGAGTACTGTAACAGGTACACTGTGGAGTACTGTAGCAGGTACACTGTGGAGTACTGTAGCAGGTACACTGTGGAGTACTGTAGCAGGTACACTGTGGAGTACTGTAGCAGGTACACTGTGGAGTACTGCAGCAGATACACTGTGGAGTACTGTAACAGGTACACTGTGGAGTACTATAGCAGGTACACTGTGGAGTACTGTAACAGGTACACTGTGGAGTACTATAGCAGGTACACTGTGGAGTACTATAGCAGGTACACTGTGGGGTACTGTAGCAGGTACACTGTGGAGTACTGTAACAGGTACACTGTGGAGTACTGTAGCAGGTACACTGTGGAGTACTGTAGCAGATACACTGTGGGGTACTGTAGCAGGTACACTGTGGAGTACTATAGCAAGTACACTGTGGAGTACTATAGCAAGTACACTGTGGAGTACTATAGCAGGTACTCTGGCCGTCTGTCTGGGGTATGAAGAGAGTTTGTACTCTTCCCGAACCATAACGTGTACCAGAGGAGTACAGGTAGTTAAGATATGGTACTCGGCAGTGGTACTCAAGACTCACTAACTCCTGTCCAACCTGTCCTTGATGGTACCACTGTACCACTCCAGTGCTGCCTGGTGTGTGACCCTTGTAGGTTTAGAGCCTCATTTGTTCAGGATCATGATAATAATAATAATAATAATAATAATAATAATAATAATAATAATAATAATAATAATAATAATAATAATAATAATAATAATAATAATCCAGCACAATATGTTGGACAAACGTTCATTTACTGTAACAAGAGCTTTAGTAAGTTGTAAATAAAGCTGTGTATGTGATGTTATGTGTGTGTGTGGACGCTAGCGTCCCTTGTACTTGCTATATGTGTGTATCTGTGTGTGTGTGTGGACGCTAGCGTCCCTTGTACTTGCTGTATGTGTGTATCTGTGTGTGTGTGTGGACGTTAGCGTCCCTTGTACTTGCTGATAGAGTGTGTTCAGTTTCCTGAGTGCTATGGGAGAGTGCCAGGCTGACACTCCCGTGTCAGTATGTATGCAAGTATACATGTCTGTGTATGGTGAGTATACAGGAGCCAGGGTGAGGTGTACCCCAAGGTTCAACTCTAGGGCCAGGTCAATCCTCAGAGTACACAAGGTTCAACTCTAGGGCCAGGTCAGTCCTCAGAGTACACAAGGTTCAACTCTAGGGCCAGGTCAGTCCTCAGAGTACACAAGGTTCAACTCTAGGGCCAGGTCAATCCTCAGAGTACACAAGGTTCAACTCTAGGGCCAGGTCAATCCTCATAGTACACAAGGTTCAACTCTAGGGCCAGGTCAGTCCTCAGAGTACACAAGGTTCAACTCTAGGGCCAGGTCAATCCTCAGAGTACACAAGGTTCAACTCTAGGGCCAGGTCAATCCTCAGAGTACACAAGGTTCAACTCTAGGGCCAGGTCAATCCTCAGAGTACACAAAGTTCAACTCTAGGGCCAGGTCAATCCTCAGAGTACACAAGGTTCAACTCTAGGGCCAGGTCATTCCTCAGAGTACACAAGGTTCAACTCTAGGGCCAGGTCAATCCTCAGAGTACACAAGGTTCAACTCTAGGGCCAGGTCAATCCTCAGAGGACACAAGGTTCAACTCTAGGGCCAGGTCAATCCTCAGAGTACACAAGGTTCAACTCTAGGGCCAGGTCAGTCCTCAGAGTACACAAGGTTCAACTCTAGGGCCAGGTCAGTCCTCAGAGTACACAAGGTTCAACTCTAGGGCCAGGTCAGTCCTCAGGGTACACAAGGTTCAACTCTAGGGCCAGGTCAGTCCTCAGAGTACACAAGGTTCAACTCTAGGGCCAGGTCAATCCTCAGAGTACACAAGGTTCAACTCTAGGGCTAGGTCAATCCTCAGAGTACACAAGGTTCAACTCTAGGGCCAGGTCAATCCTCAGAGTACACAAGGTTCAACTCTAGGGCTAGGTCAATCCTCAGAGTACACAAGGTTCAACTCTAGGGCCAGGTCAATCCTCAGAGTACACAAGGTTCAACTCTAGGGCCAGGTCAATCCTCAGAGTACACAAGGTTCAACTCTAGGGCCAGGTCAGTCCTCAGAGTACACAAGGTTCAACTCTAGGGCCAGGTCAGTCCTCAAGGTACACAAGGTTCAACTCTAGGGCCAGGTCAGTCCTCAGAGTACACAAGGTTCAACTCTAGGGCCAGGTCACTCCTCAGAGTACACAAGGTTCAACTCTAGGGCCAGGTCAGTCCTCATAGGACACAAGGTTCAACTCTAGGGCCAGGTCAGTCCTCAGAGTACACAAGGTTCAACTCTAGGGCCAGGTCAGTCCTCAGAGTACACAAGGTTCAACTCTAGGGCCAGGTCAGTCCTCAGAGTACACAAGGTTCAACTCTAGGGCCAGGTCAGTCCTCAGAGTACACAAGGTTCAACTCTAGGGCCAGGTCAGTCCTCAGAGTACACAAGGTTCAACTCTAGGGCCAGGTCAGTCCTCAGAGTACACAAGGTTCAACTCTAGGGCCAGGTCAGTCCTCAGAGAGTACACAAGATTCAACTCTAGGGCCAGGTCAGTTCTCAGAGAGTACACAAGGTTCAACTCTAGGGCCAGGTCAGTCCTCAGGGGTACACAAGGTTCAACTCTAGGGCCAGGTCAGTCCTCAGAGTACACAAGGTTCAACTCTAGGGCCAGGTCTGTCCTCATAGGACACAAGGTTCAACTCTAGGGCCAGGTCAGTCCTCATAGGACACAAGGTTCAACTCTAGGGCCAGGTCAGTCCTCAGAGTACACAAGGTTCAACTCTAGGGCCAGGTCAGTCCTCAGAGGACACAAGGTTCAACTCTAGGGCCAGGTCAGTCCTCAGAGTACACAAGGTTCAACTCTAGGGCCAGGTCAGTCCTCAGAGTACACAAGGTTCAACTCTAGGGCCAGGTCAGTCCTCAGAGTACACAAGGTTCAACTCTAGGGCCAGGTCAGTCCTCATAGGACACAAGGTTCAACTCTAGGGCCAGGTCAGTCCTCAGAGTACACAAGGTTCAACTCTAGGGCCAGGTCAGTCCCCAGAGTACACAAGGTGATGCTGTTTTCGTCTTGGTAGCTAAATTGCGCGAAATGAACCTCACTCTCCAAACTGAGAGCTTAATGGAACTTTCTCAGTAAAACTGATCTCATTCACTTCCTTTTCAATCATCAGATACGAAAAAAAAACCCCACAAATAAAGGAGGTGAAGTCACTGATGTCTTGGCGAGAGAGAATTTGTAGCCTAGACTTGTAGATTAATGGTTCAGAGACCCGACAAGTTGATTACACACATGTACAACACTTGGGAATCTTTACTGTGGAAACGTTTCGCCCCACAGTGGCTTCATCAGTCCTATACAGAGACGAATAGTTAAGATCAGAAGGAGATTGAGGTAATCAGTCCATGAACTGATTACATCGACTCCAAGACTGATTACCTCAATCTTCTTCCGATCTTAAGTATTCTTCCTTGTATTTGACTGATGAAGCCACTGTGTGGCGAAACGTTCCCCCCAAAAAAATACCCAGGTGTTGCACATGTGTCTAATTTAGCCGAGAATTACATGATGGGGAATGTTGCAACACCTTCACCAGCATTTTCTGAAACTCCAACATCCCCGCCGCCGCCGTCGCCGCCGCCGCCGCCGCTGCCGCCGCCGCCGCCTCCACAAGCACAACATAACGCTCACCAACTCAAGAAGGACTTGGAAGACGAACCAGGAATCACCTCAGCCCCTGGGAGCGAGGGGAAGACACCCTGACCTGGAACCCCAACTCAGCTACACCTAACAAGGTATAACTTGAGAGCCATGTTAGTACCGGCAACTTCAAGACACTTCAACAAAAATGTTTTCGGTTTTCTACTAGAGTCAACGGAAGGCCCTCCTGAGCACCTTGTCTTCCCCTCCTGAGCACCTTGTCTTCCCCTCCTGAGCACCTTGTCTTCCCCTCCTGAGCACCTTGTCTTCCCCTCCTGAGCACCTTGTCTTACCCTCCTGAGCACCTTGTCTTCCCCTTCTGAGCACCTTGTCTTACCCTCCTGAGCACCTTGTCTTCCCCTCCTGAGCACCTTGTCTTACCCTCCTGAGCACCTTGTCTTACCCTCCTGAGCACCTTGTCTTACCCTCCTGAGCACCTTGTCTTACCCTCCTGAGCACCTTGTCTTCCCTCCTGAGCACCTTGTCTTCCCTCCTGAGCACCTTGTCTTCCCCTCCTGAGCACCTTGTCTTCCCTCCTGAGCACCTTGTCTTCCCGCCTGAGCACCTTGTCTTCCCCTCCTGAGCACCTTGTCTTCCCTTCTGAGCACCTTGTCTTACCCTCCTGAGCACCTTGTCTTCCCTCCTGAGCACCTTGTCTTCCCCTCCTGAGCACCTTGTCTTCCCCTCCTGAGCACCTTGTCTTACCCTCCTGAGCACCTTGTCTTCCCCTCCTGAGCACCTTGTCTTCCCCTTCTGAGCACCTTGTCTTCCCCTCCTGAGCACCTTGTCTTACCCTCCTGAGCACCTTGTCTTCCCCTCCTGAGCACCTTGTCTTACCCTCCTGAGCACCTTGTCTTACCCTCCTGAGCACCTTGTCTTCCCCTCCTGAGCACCTTGTCTTCCCTCCTGAGCACCTTGTCTTCCCCTCCTGAGCACCTTGTCTTCCCTCCTGAGCACCTTGTCTTCCCTCCTGAGCACCTTGTCTTCCCTCCTGAGCACCTTGTCTTCCCTCCTGAGCACCTTGTCTTCCCCTTCTGAGCACCTTGTCTTACCCTCCTGAGCACCTTGTCTTACCCTCCTGAGCACCTTGTCTTCCCCTCCTGAGCACCTTGTCTTCCCCTTCTGAGCACCTTGTCTTCCCCTCCTGAGCACCTTGTCTTACTCTCCTGAGCACCTTGTCTTCCCATTCTGAGCACCTTGTCTTCCCCTCTTGAGCACCTTGTCTTACTCTCCTGAGCACCTTGTCTTCCCCTCCTGAGCACCTTGTCTTCCCCTCCTGAGCACCTTGTCTTCCCCTCCTGAGCACCTTGTCTTCCCGCTCTCGACGAAGACAATGGTATTAGGATAGGATTTGGGATGGGATTTTGTTTGGAATTTTAACCCAGGAGGGTTAGCCACCCAGGATAACCCAAGAAAGTCAGTGCGTCATCGAGGACTGTCTGTCTTATTTCCATTGGGGTCCTCAATCTTGTCCCCCAGGATGTGACCCACACCAGTCGACTAACACCC
Source organism: Cherax destructor (assembly GCA_009830355.1). NCBI lineage: Eukaryota > Metazoa > Arthropoda > Malacostraca > Decapoda > Parastacidae > Cherax > Cherax destructor. The sequence continues at coordinate 6,670 of WNWK01007417.1, read as the reverse complement.
AGGTACCTACTTGATAACTAGGTGAACAGGAAACACACCCATAATTTCCACCCTTGCCGGGGATCGAACCATGGACACTCTGTGTGTGAAGCAGTGTTGCCTACCAGGCCACGGTTCTTAAGTCACGGTTCCTAGGAGACGAGTTTTGACAGACTCCTTCATATCTCTGCCAAAGGCAACTTTTTTTTTTTTTATTGAAGGATATAAAGAAGGTTTGAATAGGAAAATATAATTGTTCCTCCTTGCTTGGACGAATTTAAATCTTCAAATATAATTCTTTCTGGTAATGATGTAAACATTACCTTCAGGAGCTCCAATGTCATCAAGACATTTGTAAACAGAAGGTTGTCGGAGGATGCCCAGATACCGTGCGCTGGCTGTGACAAATACTACACTGGAGAAACAAGTAATATCAACTGTCGACGACATTATCAGCATAGATCCTCTGTGCGCTCTGGCAATGGTGATAAATGTGCCCTGGGAATGATGATAAATGCTCTCTGGGAATGATGATAAATGCGCCCTGGGAATGATGATAAATGCGCTCTGGGAATGATGATAAATGCGCTCTGTGAATGATGATAAATGCGCCCTGGGAATGATGATAAATACGCCCTGGGAATGATGATAAATGCGCCCTGGGAATGATGATAAATGCGCCCTGGGAATGATGATAAATGCACCCTAGGAATGATGATAAGTGCGCCCTAGGAATGATGATAAGTGCGCCCTAGGAATGATGATAAATGCACTCTGGGAATGATAGTAAGTGCACCCTGGGAATAATGATAAGTGCACCCTGGAAATGATAATAAGTACACCCTGGGAATGATGATAAGTGTGCCATGGGAATGATGATAAATGTGCCCTGGGAATGATGATAAATGTGCCCTGGGAATGAGGATAAATGTGCCCTGGGAATGATGATAAGTGTAGACAGCCTTGCTGTCTGAATAGACAGCCATGCTGCCTGCCAGCTGAGTTCATGATAATAAGTGCACCCTGGGAATGATGATAAATGTGCCCTGGGAATGATGATAAGTGCACCTTGGGAATGATGATAAATGTGCCCTGGGAAGGATGATAAATATGCCCTGGGAATGATGATAAGTGCACCCTTGGAATGATGATAAATGTGCCCTGGGAATGATGATAAGTGCACCCTTGGAATGATGATAAATGTGCCCTGGGAATGATGATAAGTGTGCCCTGGGAATGATGATAAGTGTGCCCTGGGAATGATGATAAATGTGCCCTGGGAATGATGATTATCCTGGTTTTCAACACATAAGTACAGAGAATCAAGAAACTAATTTTATTGTCATTAAAGTTGTGAAGGGACGTAAGACTCCAGGTAAGGGACGTAAGACTCCAGGTAAGGGACGTAAGACTCCAGGTAAGGGACGTAAGACTCCAGGTAAGGGACGTAAGACTCCAGGTAAGGGACGTAAGACTCCAGGTAAGGGACGTAAGACTCAGGTAAGGGACGTACGACTCAGGTAAGGGACGTAAGACTCAGGTAAGGGACGTAAGACTCCAGGTAAGGGACGTAAGACTCCAGGTAAGGGACGTAAGATTCCAGGTAAGGGACTTAAGACTCCAGGTAAGGGACGTAAGACTCCAGGTAAGGGACGTAAGACTCCAGGTAAGGGACGTAAGACTCCAGGTAAGGGACGTAAGACTCCAGGTAAGGGACGTAAGACTCCAGGTAAGGGACGTAAGACTCCAGGTAAGGGACGTAAGACTCCAGGTAAGGGACGTACGACTCCAGGTAAGGGACGTAAGACTCCAGGTAAGGGACGTAAGACTCCAGGTAAGGGACGTAAGACTCCAGGTAAGGGACGTAAGATTCCAGGTAAGGGACTTAAGACTCCAGGTAAGGGACGTAAGACTCCAGGTAAGGGACGTAAGACTCCAGGTAAGGGACGTACGACTCCAGGTAAGGGACGTACGACTCCAGGTAAGAACATAAAGATAGAGAAAGTGAGTTAGACACTTGTGCAACACTTAAGTGTCTTTATTGTAGAAACATTTCACCTACCAGTGGCTTCCTCAGTCCAATACAGAAAAGAATGGTTGAAGATCAGAAGGAGTTTGAGGTAATCAGTCCCTAAGCCTGGAAACTATGTGATCACTCTATCCTCTTTGCTTTTCAACTATTTCTGTTGTTATTATCTTTAGCCAATTAAATTTCATAACTGTTATTTCAAAAATTCATAATATCGCAAGACTGTTAATTGATACAGCCTAAATCATTAGTCCCATTTTCTCAGACAAAAACTCATACCTCTATTTCTAGTTTAAAGCCATAACAGCTGTGTGTGCTGAACTAGCTAAATCTGCCACCCCTTCCCTAGATAAATGATCCTGGTTGTCGACGAATAGAATGTTTGACGAGCCAGCAATTAGCACCAACTGCTGCTCTACATTTCCAACTTCTCTCCTCAGCAACATGCCACATATAAGACGGATACCTCCCTTTTTCCTAAATATGTTTATTGCTATCCTATGGCCCTATGGCTACTAACCTGGTGTTCACTTTTGCTTGCCAGCATCATCACCTCCAGCACTTATCATCACCTCCAGCACTTATCATTACCTCCAGCACTTATCATCACCTCCAGCACTTATCATCACCTCCAGCACTTATCATTACCTCCAGCACTTATCATCACCTCCAGCACTTATCATTACTCCAGCACTATCACCTGCTTATCATCACCTCCAGCACTTATCATTACTCACTTATCATTACCTCCACTTCATCACCTCCAGCCTATCATCACCTCCAGCACTTATCATCACCTCCAGCACTTATCATTACCTCCAGCACTTATCATTACCTCCAGCACTTATCATTACCTCCAGCACTTATCATTACCACCGTTGATGTTGTCAAGGCAGCTGACGATATCTTGCATACAAGCTCCAGGAAAATATACTCTCTGCCTCCTACTCTTTAAACACAAGTCCCTGTCCATAAATCTAATCTGACTGCCCCCAACAATAAGAACGTTCTTAGCTGCATTGGTGGTGTTTGTCACATGGTTCTCAGTCGCTGTTGCACACTTGTCAGGCAGCACAGAGAAGGAACTAGCAATCTCAGCTGCAGTCCTCTGGACCTTCCTCATTTTTAGGTTAAGTCCTTTCCCTTTTTTTTGCATCCGTATGCACTTGCGCTACCATCCACAGGATAGATATGGGATGCACAAAAAAACTAGCCACATCGGCGGCAAAATCAAAATCTTCGCTGTGGCACGTCCTGTCATCATTGTAGTTAACCTCCTCTCTAAAATGATGAATTTTGTTTCTAGCCTCCTTTAATTCAGCCTTAACATGATGGTATTGTTGTTTAGTGTTTAGAGAAGGCATTCTTAGCTCCTCAGTCACACAAGCACACAAGACAGGTCTTCCCTAGACAGAGGTCAAATAAATACTGATGAACGTCAAGTGACTTCTGACTAATAACTTGGAAAGGCTTGTATATATGTCTCCATACTGATTTTCAAGTGTCTCCTCTTATTCGTAGCAAGGCTCCTGCTGACATATGGAATTCCACCAGTGAATTAACAAGACAAAATCTAAATAATCCACAATATATTGGACAAATGCTGAAGGTGGAAGGTGGATGGAAGACATGGACTACAACAACCTCTGCTTAATTAGTACTGTTTCTGTCTTAGCAACTACTGATGTTACTCCATTGTCACTCACAGCTGTGTCAACCAGTGGTTCTTCTGCTAGTCGTGTACCACTGCTAGTCGTGTACCACTGCTAGTCGTGTACCACTGCTGTGACCACTTCTCTAATTCTACTACCACTACTGTCATCCATAAAGCCGCTGTTTCCTTCTCAACTGATCAGTCTAATGTAAATACTGAAAAACATCGGGAATCCGTCTGTTTCAGTTTGCTTCAGCATAGTTGCAAGTTGAATCATGTGCTTGCAAAAGTGCCTGTCCGGCTGATTCTTAAATATCTGAATTGTGCTCACGCTTACAACCTCAATGGGTAGTTTAATCCCTTCTGTTATAATTATATTTGCAATATTAACTTTGCATACGTTTGTGTTGCATCTCTTGCCTCGAAGTTTCATTCTATCGTTTCGATTACCGGATCCATTTTGAACTTTCAATAATATTTCGTCTTTGTGTGTATAAAGAGCATTAAA